>VYXB01004618.1:188190-235543 GCA_013397135.1 Pachyramphus minor
TGATACAAAGATGCACGTGAACACAAAGACTCCACAGTCTTGGGCAGACTAGTATACTGCTATATTCTGCAGCATTATGGTGGTTTTAGCACAAACTTTCTAAACCAAGGTAACACTGTATTACAAAGTATCAGAATTTCTAGGTGAGAGTTTTCTGAGAAAAGACACAAGAGTTAATCAATTCTCTAAGGGCTATTTTATGTAGCATATACAACAATTCTAGCTAAGACTGAGCTATTAATTTGCAAAAGTATTTTTAAAAGGCTGGTGGAATCTGCTTGAAAGAAGTTAAATTTTCATTTCAAACAAAAGGTGGGAAGAAGTGTAAGGACATTGACTGATTTTCTAATTGTCAATACCAAGCTTTTTGGAGAAAGAATTTTGGAAATCATGCATGGTACTCCAGCTTCTGGTGATGATACAGTACCATCAGCTGAGGACTTAATCTGTGTGTGTGTGTATAGATGACACACTACAGGCTATCACTCAGAATAGGTTTTCCTCAGTGGGATTATGAAAAAAAATGTCCAAGGACCAAAAAAATTCTCTTACATCAAGGTGAGGCTGGAACCCATCATTTGTTAACCCTATTTTTAGAGTCATAGGTTCTTTGACCAATGTGGGAACTCTTCGATCATATCTTTGTGTTCTTTCTCTTCTGAGGTGTAGCCTTACACATATTAAACGGAGGGTAGAATCCTAAGGGTTTACTTTCTCAGAAGGAGAGTGGATATTTAGGGCATGAAGAGTAACTTTAAATTTTAGCATACGTAATTGCATTTCAGACTTTGGGAACCTTCTAAATTAGAGGAGTATGATCAAGGAAATGGTATTGCTGCTAAGCTGTGGCCGTATATAGAGGACAGGCAAACTTAGAATTGCAGAAGGAACATTTTTGAAATGTTAGTTCAGTAAGAGTGTGTGGAATGTGACACAATTTGATTCATTAAACTAGCTGGCTAAGGGCTGTTTAGTATAGCAAAAATAAAAAGGAACAAGGAGAGTGATAAATTAAACACATACATATACAGATCTGAGAAGAAGGTGATAGAGCTGTGTTTATTGTTTTCCTAGGTAATTTAATCCTGTGTGCATGTTCGCGTATGCTGAATTCAACAGCAAACTTCAAGTCAAACTAGAAAGTGAAGTAGGAGAAGACTCTGTATGGGGTGTCAATGACTGCTTTGGAGCCCAAGATCTGGTCACAGATATTAGCCAGGTTGAGAAACCAGAATTAATATTCAGGATCTGTGGGTGTAGGAGTGATTTTGAAACAGATGGGTGATTTCATGCACCTATTTGATAGTAAACATCAAACTGGACAAGCCAGTGATCAGGAGGAGACTCATTTAGAAGGTAAAGGGACCTGAGATCCAGATGGAGAATGTTAGGTGAATATTCAAGAGCCCTGAACTTGTGAATCTGAAGAGTGAGGATATGAATGTTTTCAGTAGAAAACTTTGATCATCGTCAATCAGAGAGAAGGAACAGATCTTGGCCATTGGTACTTATATTTTACGAGAGTGCTGTTTTATATATAATATATGGGTGTTGTTAGAGGCTGGGTCCTGAAAGTGCAAACTGAAAAGCAGCAACTGCATCCATCAGCCTGGAATGGAGATCCCTGGGTCATGATGTCATACTCTATGCTTACTCTGATCTGTAGATAATATTAATAAGATGTAACTATGCATACTACTAAGGAAATTGAAAAATAAAACTATTAGGTGTATTTTCAATGGAATTTCTGGGTTTAGTGCATGGAATTCAGTCATAATGTATCATTTTTTCTAAAATATGCTATTTTTTTGTAAGTTTTGTGTACTTATTTCATTTTTGGGTATTTTTTCTACACTTGTTCCTGTTTGCTTGCCTTCTGCAAGATTTTTCCTTTTCAGGGTAACAAGGTGGGTTTTTTTCCTGGATAATATAATATATTATTTAGATTACTTTCTTGGCTTACTTTCTTATTCTAACATCATAATCAAGCAATCAGAACATAATTCCTCTAAGTTATTTGTTATTTCTCTTTAGAAGGATCCATTGATTTTATTTATTTTTATTACTATTTTGGTAATATTTTACAGTATCTTTGGTAGGATCTTAGAGAATGAATCAGAGTTTTCCTGTGATTTTTGGTGTATACTGTCAGGTATACTTCAACTCACAAATAAATTAAAAAGTAAAATAAAACAAACGAACAAAAATGTTGAGCCATTTCTCAGGATAGAAACATGTCTACAAAAATTTCTGTTTTTTCTCTATGTATTTTTAACAGAATTTTGTCTTGATTTCTTGAGTGGATAACTTACTAAAATGATTGTATTAATTAACACTTTATCATTCCTTGGAGCGTTTACTATTTTTTTGAGATTAAGAAGACATCTCTTTCTTTCCCTTGACTAAGAGAAACTAAGATAAAATGAAAGATATATGAATGAAAAAATTCACATTCTCTTAACCATTCCATGCATATCAGCTGTAAAGTGAAAAAAAAGAAGAAACATTTATTAAAGAGACATATTGGTTTAAATTCTATCAGGCATAGAGGCTAGTAAAAACCTGGTGATACACAGACAGATGCACGTTGTTTTGCACAATCTTATACAATCTGCAAATAACAAATATGACTCACAGCACATGAGATTCAAGGGAGAATTAAATATTGTATTTCATATGCTTTTCACCTAGATTTTAGAGAGCCATTTGACACACTGTTTTGTGAATTGCTAGCATCTGTGTGCTCACTGAGTCTGTTTCACAGCATAGCCTGCAGTGGATTGAAGAGACACCTGAACCAGCACATGTGCCAGATTCAGTGAAGTCTGAAAAGAACTGAATTCAGTATGAGCTTAGTCCTTCCACTCATGTCATCACAATACGGTCAGCTCTCCATTATCATTGTTAATGGGAGCCTGGCAAAGTTTCAAAAACAGAATTAATACTATGGTTTCCACAATCAGCTAACTTGCTCAGGATCAGCCCCACAAACAGTCCATTTTACTTTATGAAAGATGCTATGCTGTCCAAAGGCATGGAGCTACTTTGAGTCTGAAGCTGTGTCCAGCATTTAAACCAATGAACCCTCCAGACATACCAGAGTGCATGGTATGAAGACATCTGGGACAGCTCTTGATCACTGGCAAGGGCTCAACACAGCATGAAAGTAGTTATAAAGCTTCTGGGCCAAGGATAGATGCCATTGCGCTCTTGTGGCTCTATACTCTGTGCAGCAATCTGTGCAACACCTGCACTGGCCTGCTTAGATCAGCTGGGATCTTTTTGCACCTCTGGCATGATTTATCTACAACATGGATAGCTACTACTCAGATGACGCAAAAGTTACTGAATTTGAGTTGCCTCTGACCAGCTGTTGATATTAATAATGTATGCATATGAACTACTCAGCCCAATTTCCTGTATGGTCAATTCAGAAAAATAGCAGCTTTTGGTTTGTGATCTATTTCTTTGTAATCCTGATGGGAATTGCTCTTCAGTTTGCTTAATTCTCTGCACTGAATAAAAGAAACCTCAGGTACCTATCTCAAATATGGACATATAACACTGATGTCTAGAGCTAGCTTGCATCATCTTCAGCATCTACTATGTCTTACTATTTTAAAATGAGTTATGAAACATTTCTTTTAGAAAGAACACAAAAAACTCCCTTTGCATTTACAGACTGACATGGGAGAGACATATTTTGCATATTTGGAGTTCACAGAAGCTGTAGAGAAGTGGTGTTATTTGACCGTGTGAGACATCCATTTGCATTGTCAGTTTAGCAATAAGCAGAACATTTGTATGGCACTGATACAAAATACAACAGTGGGTTCAGGGCAAGGGTCCTGCCTATGATTAGTTCATAATATCAAAGCAAAAACATTTATTTTGTGAGTTGCTTAGGCACCTGTGACACTGACTTAAAATGTTAGATCATACAGCTGTTTAGATAATTATGGATGTAGAAGGAAATACATAAACCCTTAGTTAACTGAGTGAATAAGAACTACATCCAAAGGACAGTTTTGGAGTAATGAGCCTCAGCTAAAGGGAACATATGGTAGGTTTTTAAGTAAGTGCACATACTATATTCATCCTGAGAGTTGCTAAGTACTCAGCCCTGAACTTGAAAAATGGGGTAAGAAGAATGTTGTATGCAGCACTTTACACATTCTTGAAACAACTTTGTTTTGCTGAGAATAAAAATTAATAAAAAATGGGGTTTGAGTCAAGAAACAAAAGGGGGAAAGGAAAAGACCAACTTCAATTCATCTTCTATTTTCAAACACAAAATATCAGACTGTTGAAATGTGCTGTTTTGACACCTTCAAACTTCCAAATTAGTGACAGCAAATCCTTTTAAGAGAAAATAATTTTTTTTGCCCACATCTAAATACCCTACAATTGTAAATGTCATCCTTGTTATTTTAGCTGAACACATAATCTATAACTGAAGCATTTGGAAGTTTCAGACACCTACAAAAAACATGCAATCCACTGGTTATTCCTTATTAATACCACATCAGTTGAAATTGTTTTGCAAAATATTAAATGAGTTTTTAAAGAATACAACACTAAGTTTATACACTATAAAATTTACATGATAAATAATATTGACCACATGACTTAATATATTATTTAGTTATACGTCTATTGATTTATAAAACTTACTGAGCTGCTGTAATACAATGTTATATTTTTGAAATAAATACCATGTAACAGCTAGGAAACTGTTTGGATAAGGGTTTGATACAACGAAGACTGTACGTTTTGATCATTACACTTGTCTTCAGACAGCAATACATCACTGAAAGAGTGTAGCTCAACACCAGCTTTCTGGGGCTAATAAAAATTATGCAGATTGTACAGTAACTGTGGTGGTGTGACTCCAGCCAGTAACTAAGCTGACCCAGTCACTTTCACTACTTTCTAGCAGGATGGGTGAAAATCAGAAGAGTGAAAATAAGAAAACTCATGGTTTAAGGTCAAGAAAGCTGAAAATGTGAAGCAAAGCTGCATGCACAAGCAAACTAAAATTAGGAATTCCTTCAGTACTTCCCATCCATGGGCCTTTTTCAACCACTTCCTGGAAAGCAGGCCTCAGTATACATAATGACTACTTGGGAAGACAAATAGCATCACTCTTAATATCCCCTCTTCTTCTTCCTTTCCCTCAGTATTTATCACTGAGCATGACATGATGTGATACATAATATCCCTTTTGACAATTGGGGTAACCTGTCCTGACTGTGTCTCCTCTCAGCTTCATGAGCACCCCCAGCCTACTCAGTGCAGGGTCAGAGTGGAAAAAAGAAAATCTCAACATTTCATTAGCACTGTTTAGCCATAGCCAAAATGCTAGTGTGTTATCAACACTATCTTAATCATAAATTAAAAGCACAACAGTGTTCAAGTTGCTATGAAGAAAATTCACTCCATCTTTTCCAGTCCTAGTACAACAACTGAGGAATACTTAGTCAAATATCAACGAACTGAAAACAACAACAAAAAACAAACAAACAAACAAAACCCCCAAACCAACCAACCAACCAAAACACTCTTTGGGAGATTTTGCTTTTGTAAATCCATATAGAATAGAGTTGGATCCATATAAATAATAGAACTTACTTATGTCAATGCAATTCTATAAGTTGTATGTGCTTGGTAAATTTTTGTTTTGTCATTTTAGCAAGAAGAAAGTCATTACTTTTGAGCTTCCAACAGGTGATAGCAAACAAGAGGTTTAAAACGTGTGTGTAATAAGGGACCGTGTCCATTAAAACTAATGTATACTGGCTGTCCATAATTCTGTGAATATCTGCCTAGAAAATAGCCCCCAAGGGGTTTGAATGAAGTCTAAAGAAAGCACAAAACCAGAATTACAGCAGAAAGAGTAAGTCCATAGTTTGTCCTTAATTCACCTTATTGACACTGCAGAACAGCATTTTGCATCTCTAACAGCAGTCAGGGGGAAGGGGTCCCTTTCTAGAAGGCAGCTTAAAAACAAAGTTGATGTAGACTCTTTCAAGAGTCTCTAAAAACTATCTCATTTCTGCAAGACTTTCTATTCAAGGAAAAAAAAAGAGGTTTTAAACTGTTATAATGGCAGGTCTACAAATATTTCCATGAATGAAGTATTTATTAATGCCTTAGAAATGAACTGAAAATACAAAAAAACCTGTCATTAAAATTAGGTATCATACTGTTAGATTTATTCCCTCCACATCATGGTCAATTAAATTGATTTGGAGCTTAACACCTCTTGAACTTTGCTGCATATTTATTGCCTCTGTTCTGATGTGTGTACTGATACTTGTGCATATCCAAGTATCACACATTGTGGCCTTCACCTGGTTTCTCTGTATTTAACCGAAATCAATCAGTCACTACCACCTATTGAGCTAGTGACACATGAAGGAAAAAAAAAATCCGGTTTTCTGACTTCAGTCTTGTTCTTATAGAGAAAAACTCGGGAGTTTGAGTCACTCTTGGACATTCTTTTCTTCAGGCTTGCATTTTTTCCTACATTGGCTGAGTTTGTGGCCCAAATTAGGTCTTTCAGTACCTTAAGAATATTTAAACTTCAGTTACTAAACTTGTGTTACGAAAAATCTCTCGCAATGGCAAATTTTTTTCTGTGGTATATGCATTCTTATCATGTGCTCCACTGACTATGAAGTACACTTAGGTCCAGATTCTCTTGCTGAGTTTAGACTATCACATTTGGAAATAGAGAATCAAACACAGAATCACAGCATCATAGAATGGCTAAGGTTGGAAGGAACCACAGTAGGCCAACTAATCCAACCTCCCTGCTCAAGCAGTGTCCTCTAAAGCACATTACTTGGGTTTGTGTACAGACAGCTTCTGAATATGTCCAGGCAAGAAGACTCCATAACCTCTCTGGGCAGTCTGTGCCAGTGGTCAGTCTCCCTCACTGTAAAGAAGTTCTTCCTCATGTTCAGGTGAAACTTCCTGTTTTCCACTTTGTGCCTGTTGCTTCTTGTTCTATTGCTTGGCGCCACCAAGAGAAGGTTGACTCCAACCTCTGGACACCCTCCCTTCCATTGGTATGATTCCCTCTCAATCTTCTCCATTACAGTGTGGATGAACTGACAGAATCATCTTCCAAAGATAATTCTTTTACCTAAGGCCTACTTATTGGCCCAGGTAGATGTGAATATTTGAACTTTAAAGTTCCAGGACATTGAATTCAAAAATGTAAAGCACACAAGACAAACAGGAGACTTGGTTCCACCTTCATGCACTAATTTCCTTGGAATTAACAAAATGTTCCTGCTAAAGAACATTTTCTCTCTACTCCTGGCTTTAGATTCTGGCATGTTGGACTGAACTAATTCCAGCTGTTAAATTGAACTACTGTGTGAAGTAATTGCTATGTTTAATAGGCTCCCCTCCCCTTGAATTAATATTTTATTTCCTCAGCGTTACAAAAGAAAGGAAAAAATCTTTGAAGTTACTAGTCCTCAATGTTAATTACATAATGCAAGAAGCAAATTTTATCAGCTTGTTTTATTCTCAGTTGGGTAAAAGAAGACATTTTAGATACAGGAATAGTTTAGCAATTTTCTTCTACAAGCCTTCAGACAAAAATTTGTTTCTGAAAGGGAAAACTCTCGAAATATTTGTGATTCTGCAATTTAACTGCAGTGTTACACTGCTGTCTCCCTACAGATCTTCGTGGTAATGAGTTATCTTCATGGACATCCTCCATGCAGATCAAGGAGTAATACTAACCCAAAGGCGTGCAGACCCTTGCCAAAGCTAACACATTTGCTGCTTGCAGCCAAGGGTCTGTCTCCTTTCCTCCATCTCTTTGTACCAATAACAGCAACGTATTCAATTCTTGAGCAGATTTCATGCTGCTTTCCATGAGAAGGTTTCCTGTTGTCTCAGCTTGTATTTTTTATGATGAAACCCATTTTCTATGGTGTTTTCTGAAGCAGCTACACTAGCACTTTGCCTCATATATTGAGCATTATATCAGAGTTGGTATATTAAAGCAGTGACATTAAAAGATAATGTGGGCTGGATCTAGTCAGTGTTATGTTTCAAAGAGGCAGCTCTGAGCTGATCCTTGAATTTTCAAATAAAATTGACTTTCTTAGATGTGGGGGAAATGTCTCAATTTGCCCTGATGCTAAATTTCAGCCCTGAGCAAATATTTTTTAAAAAAAGACTTGCCTATGAAAAAACAAGAATCAGTTATAGGCTGATAATTATAGCAATGTTTGAGTGTACTGTTGTGACTTGCCTTTGTAGAGAAGCTAGTAAAGTATCCCCTACAGTAAGCTGCATTTTTCATAAATACCAAACATTCGGGGATAATTACTGCAAAGCATTTGGATGCCTGAAGGCTCACGTCTTTGTGAATGGAACCAGCAGCGAGAAACAGATATGGAACAGCCACGCATTTCTTATGAGTGTCTGTCTTTCCCAAATGCATTCATTCTAGCTTGTTCTTCAAATCCACTTTAAAAGGCTTTTTTATCCTTTATGAATTCAGAACATCGTTAAACAATCACTACTTTTCATGTTTGAACAATGTGCTCCTCTCAGTTCTAGATTTAGTAATGAAGTCTAAAATTTCTGAGATGAGACATTTTCTAAATGAGCCATGTACCTCAACTAAGAAGATTTTGTTGTATGGTTTTCATCTTCTTTTTGTTTTTCTGTGGGTGGATGAGTCAAATAAAGATTATCAAGTACCAGTGTTGACTTTGCCTAGCACCGTTAATATATCTGAATATACTTGTTTTCATGATTTACCCTTCAAAAGTAAAATTGAACAATCTTTTTTTGGAATTGACAGCTTGCATACAAACCTTTCACACACATATATTTCCTCTTTCAGTTATGTATTAACTTAAATCTGTGGTTTTGTACTTTCTCATTTCCTAAAGTATTTTTTTGAGGTCTTTGTTTATCTCTTTGCTTCATCTGGTATTCTCTCTAATGATACTGTCATATATTTAATATCCTTTTTCATATATTTTTACCTGTTTATTCTGTCTTGTTATTCAGTGAAAATGTCCCTGTGAAAGATGACAGAATTTTTCTTTTTTTTACCTTCCTGTTGCTTGCATTAACTGGTGAAGATGTGTGCTGCTTGGACATAATGACTTATATAAATGATGGATTATATATTATAAGTTCATTTCCCCACAGCAACCCATAAAAATGAATTCCTATGAATTTTCTGTTACTGGACATACTGTCTTCCAAAATAGCTAATTCCAAAGAAGATGTCAAATTACCAGTATGGAAACAATGAAACCTAATTTATGCTGGGTAGGTGCTAATTTCAGGATTTCTTTACTTTCATTTTTGCAGTTAGCTTACTTTTGTTCTCTGTTTTTATTGATTGGGTATTTTTAGAAAAATTCCCCAAAATACTGGCTTTGAGAAACACAACTGCATGAGATAATAATCTATATTTTATGATTGATGTGGGATTCAGGTTCGAGTTCAGATACCTGCATACCCAGGTGTGTACACAAAACATGGTCATCTGTACTCTTGTAATGGGTCTGGCTGAGATGGAGTTCATTTCCCCACAGCAACCCTCACAGTGCTTTGCAGTGGTAGCAAGAAAGGTGTTCAAAACACCTGTATTTTGGCCACTGTTGAGCACAGCTGGCACAGCATCAGCACTGTCTCTTCAACATTCCCCCCATCAATAGGCTGGGGGTGGGCAAGATCCTGGGAGGGGGCACAACCAGGGCACCTGACTCAAACTAACCAAAGGGATATTCCATATCATATGGCATCAGCTCAGATATAAAAGCTAAAGGAAGAGGAGGAAGGGGGAACATCCATTATTTACGGTATTTGTCCTCTGGAGCAAATCCTATGTGCTGAACCCTGCTTCCTGGGAAGTAGTTGAAAATTTCTTGCTGATGGGAATTAAAGAATAAGCCTGCTTTTTTTTTTCTCTTTGCTTTTGCATGCTCAAATTTTTGCTTTTTCTTTAGTAATTTGCATTGCCTCAATTTATGAGTATTTTTCCAACCTGTTTTCTCTCCTCTGTCCAGCTGGGAAGTGGAGAAATAGAGCAGCTTGGTGGATAACAAGGTCAACCCACCACAACTTTCTCTTCAGTAGGTGGAACAGACTGCATTTCTGGGTTAGAAGTTAAATAATTTCTAAATTGACGGTACACAACAAATATCATCTATGGAGGATAGACCTTTTTTATTAATAGTGTTGGCACTTAAAATATTGATGCCCAGAAATGCAAAAGGTGTAGAACAGGTGACATTCATCTAATAAAGTAAATTATTCATTAATATTGGTAATTCTGTATTGAAGGACTGAAAATTTTGTGAAGGTTAAATATTTTATAAAATCAGATAAAAAGAGAAACCTATGTCACATAAATGTTTTGAACAACAAAATATGACAAGGTTCCTTATAAATAACATGCAATGTGAAACCCAGAACCATTTCTTGGGTGTCTAGGCTCCATAAAAAACAAAGGAATTAAATAATACAACAAGATACAAAATGAATCAATATACTGAAACTACAACATGAATGAAGTCACAAGATACTGGCCAATACAGAAAGCTTAAATACAGACAGGGATCAAAAATCTCATATTGGATATACAACTAGGCTTAGCGAAAACATTTATGTCTGAAGGCATACAAGGCTGAACCATTATCAGCCTCATCCTTTCTTTCAGAGATCTGAAAAAAAGTGAGATTTTTTCAGAACATAAATAAGAAATTAGCTTTATTTTAGTAAAGTTGCCTGGTGATTACTACACACTCTTCTCATTTCTAGTTTATTCAGATGTGTGAATTCAATGTCCTCCTTTGTTTGAAAGAACTCAAATATATTACTTCAATTTCTAGTGGTATGTACTGGACAAAAAGTAAAGGAATGGGATAGGGAAAAGGGAGGTGTTGTACATTTTTTTCATGCATTAAAATGCTAAGAAGTGTCAAGAATAGTAATTCTGGAAGGACAACCTTGAAGCTCATTAACTAGATATTTAACTTTGTCCAGACAGACATCTAAAGCAAATTAATAGTTTAAAAATATTGTAAATATAATTCATTTTAGCTTCCTTAGTTTTCTAAACATTTGACATTTCTCATGCTTAAGGCATTCCATCTTAATGAATTTAACGTTGTTATTATTATTTGCACTGCATAATATATTGAAATATGTTGCTCATGATATACTGTCAAAGAACTAAAGGAATGAAACACAAACCAAAAACATTAATATATTTCCCACAGATAGAGGCTGGAGCATTAGATATCTATTGTAATTAGGCAGTAATATTGCTACTATCCTGATTCTATTGTTATTATTTCCTATTGACAAGTTGTTGTTAGTTTACTGATTCATTTATTTTTTTGTTTTCCAAAATACCCCCAAAGTGCTCTTTATAGACAAGGTCTAACCAGAAAAAAATTAGTGCCTCAGATTGCAATATCTGTGAAGATCACAGTCAATGGAAATTACATTTTTTTACAAGTGTTTACCCATGTTTTTGTAGAAAAAGAAAATTCAATCTTAAATTATAAGATACTTTTCTAAAATCAATTGAGTATACTTTTCATGTCTAAATGCTGAGTTTGTTATTAAACAAGAAAGTAAACAATACAGAGGTATTATTCTAAGGTGAGATTACAGACAGCAATAATTTTGTTTCATATTAAGTGTTGATGCCAATTTCAAGATTCCATCAAAACCACTGTCAGTCCTTGCTGTCACTACTAGTTTACATAGTAAACTACCTGCCTTCAGGATAAATATTACTTTACACAGTATTGGCTATTCAAAGTGTGTGCAATCAGATCGAGCTCACATTATGGTATGATGGAAAATTAATCTGAAATCAATGCAATACTGCAGCTGACTCAAAATAACTTTAGATAAAGAGTTGTCACTGTAGTGATGCACCTCAGATTATCTTATATTTTTGATGAAAAAGGCATCTGTTTGTTTTCTGTGTATATAACCACAATGCTAATATGGCAAGGAAAAATGTGTGGTGGTGTAGCTTCCGCTCACCACATGGCGTAAACCGTTAGTCGTAAAGTAAAATCAGGATGGGAAAGGGGAGGATATCAATGGGACATTTTAATGTCTGTGATTTAAGAAGAAAAGATGATTAAGGACATATTTTCATTTGCTATGAGCTGTGGTGTTTCACTTATGGTTGAATTGTGGAATTGAGCTCCACAACAGTTCATAGTAGCTGATTTTTTACCTGGTAACACCTAATTCTGATCTTCCTTTACACCAGTAACTGAATGGCTGCGGAAGCAGGCATGTAAGCAAGCTTAAAAGCAGAGCCGTAGTCTTTACAACTATATTATCAAAGCAGAGAAGTAAAACTAACACTGTTTTTCCTAAGCTATTTTTATGGTTCCCAATTCTGTACATGCTGAGGCTCTCATATATATTAATAAATTTATCCTCACAAAGTTCATTTGAGAAAAGGGAATATTTTTTAGGTTCTTGAAACAATTGTTGCTGTGGAAAATAATCAGATGTATTAAACGTCAAGCATCAACAATTTTATTCCCAATATTACTAAAATTTCATAGTCCGCAGAAATGAGAAATGAAGTGTTAAATTCAGTAATGGCCTCTCAATGTCATTTCAGTGCTGTGTGAGTCAGTGTCCCACAGAAAGGTATTTGCAGATTTTTTTAGCGCAGTCATTCTTAACCTTTTTGGAGCTACCTTCAGTATAATGATCTTCTTACCGTCCACATGCCCTGTCTCTCTGCAACTTTAGCAAAGGGCTCTATCATTGTTCCCTTCTTATTTAGCTGGATGCAGTTCTTTGGCAGGAAAATAGTGGAATAAATGGAACCATGTTAGTGCATCCACTGAGACAGTTGAGCTAATCCTACTTTTTCCAATTCCCTGGACAGAAAAAAATGCTATGGAGTGTATTGTCCTATATCTTGAGCTGCACCACTTGTTTCTGTGCTCTGACATAAGAGAATATATATTTATATAGATACAGATATATAGATCTATCTATATAGATATATATATATCTATATCTATATAGATATATAATAGATATATGCCACCATTTATGTTTGGCATGGAGAAGCAATGAAGAACTGATATGCCATGCGAGCTGTGAAGGCTGGAATAGCCAATTTGGAGAGAAATGCTGCCACATATTTCAGATGTGTTGAGAATCCACATGTACTGGAAGGGCAAATGATGAGGCAATCAAAGTTGCAAGGAACTACCACACCTCCCCAGGTGCCCTTTTATACAATAGCTATGAGGCCTTGGAATAAGGGAAATGAGAATGTGGATGAAGGTCCATCTAGACTGAAGATGCCCTGCATAGGGAAGGGCAGCCTACCCTCCACATCATAGCCTCCTCAATCAAGAAAAAAGAAAGGTAGTAATTATTGGCGAGCCCCTTTTGAGAAGAATGAAGGACCTAATATGCCAATCAGATCCAACCCGTAGGAAAGTGTGTTACCTCCCTGGGGCCTGGGTAAGAACAATCACCAAGAAACTTCCCAGCTTGGTATGGCCCACTGATTATTATCCACTACTGGTTTCCCAGGTGTATACCGGTGATGTCTGAGTGAGGAGCCTGTGGACAATCAAAATGGACCTCAGGGACTTGGGACAACTGGTCAAGGGACCTGGAGCATAATTATATTCTCTTCTGTCCTGCCAGCTGCAGGGAAGGATGGGGCAAGAAATGAGAAAATCATATCTGGCTTCAAGACTGATGTTACCAGCAGAATTTTGGGCTTTTGATCATGTGTTGATTTATACGACACTGAGCCTGTTGATAAGAGATGGTCCACCTGGATCAAAGGGGAAAAAGGATCCTAGGATAGGAGTTAGCAGGATTTATTGAAAAAACTTTAAACTAGATTTCAAGGGAGGATGGGGACATAACAGGCTTCAACAGAAATAAGTTTGGGAGAGGGAGAAATATATTTGGACCTCATACTAACAAAGCAACCACAGATGAGACAAAAGGAGGGTTAAGAGGAAATACAACCAGCACGTACAAGCATCTGAAGATGTAAACACAAGATAGGACTATGGGGTGTCCCTTTGCACTCTCACTGGAAGCACAAAGAGACCAGGAAGTTCATGAAAAGCATTGATGATAACATTTTCACACAAGTAGTGGAGGATGCCACAAGGAATGGTGTACTGCTTGACCTCATACTAACAAAGAAGAAAGACCTTGTTGGAGATGGGATGGTTGGAGGCAGCCTTGGCTATAGTAACCATGGGATGGTGGAGGTTTTTGTCGGGTGAGGAGGAAGCAGGGAAGCAGGTAAGATTTTAACTGAGCACTTCAGAGGAGCTGACTTTAGCCTCTTCTAGGCTTTCTTGGAAGAATCCCATGGGAATAAAACCTTCAGGGAAGAGGGCTCCAAGCGAGCTGATTGATCCTCCAAGGATCCTCCAGACTCAATGATGCATCCTGATGAACAAGAAAAAGAGCAAATGGGGCAACAGACCTGTGTGATGAATTACTCAAGAATAAGCAGGAAATACACAGGAAGTGAAAGCAGGATCAAACCAAGTGGAGTGAACACAGAGAGGTTGTCAAAGTAAGTAGGAATGAGACAAGGAAGGCCAAAACGCATCTGCAATTAAATCTGGTGAAGGATGTCAAAGACAAGAAGAATATAAATAAATATACCAATAAAAAAAGGAAAACTAAGGATGTTAGACCTTAGTTTGGGCCCATTACTAAATGGAGAGAGGGACCCTGGTAACAGAGGAGGCAGAGGAGGCAGAGAAGGCAGAGTTACTGAATACGTTCTTTGCATCAGTCTCAGGAACCTTTGGCTCAGCCCTCAGGAATCTCTGACTGAGGAGACCAATGTAAAGGAATGTTGGAAGAAAGACTTTTGCTTGGTGAAGGAGGACTGAGTTAGAGAACACCTTGGCCAACCTGACATCCTCAAGTCTATGGGCCTTGACGGGATGCATCCATGAGTGCTGAGAGAGTTGGTGAACACCATATTAAGGCCACTTATGATCATATTTGAAAGGTCATGATGATCAGGAGAGGTGGCTGAGGACTGGAAGAAAGCAAATATTACCCTGGTCTTCAAAAGGGGCAAGAAGGAGGACCCAGGAAAGGGTCTGGAAAGATGATGTAATGCCTCATTCTGGAGATCATCTTCCTCCACAGGGAGGACAAGAAGGTGATCAGGAGTAGTCAGCACGGATTAACTAAAGGTTATCCTTTATGCTTGAAAAACCTGATTGTCTTCCTCAATGAAACAACTACCTGGATGGATGAGGGGAGAGCAGTGGGTATTTTCTAAGTCTTTTGACACTGTGTCTCACAACATCCTCATAGGCAAACTGGGAAGTGTGGACTGGATGAGTGGAGAGTGAGTTGAGAAGCCAGTTGAGAGCCAGTTGAGAACTGGCTGAATGGCAGATACCTGTGGCTTGTAATCAGTGTCAAAGGCTCTAGTTGGGGGCCTGCCATTAGTGGTGTTGCACAAGGTTCAATACTGGGCCCAGTATTGTTTAACTTATTCATCAATGACTTGGACGAATGTGCAGACCTCCCCAGCAAGTTCACCGATGAAAAAAAGCTGGGTGAAGTAGGCAATACCCCAGAGAACTGTGCAGTCCTTCAGAAGTACCTTGACAGGCTGGAGAGATGGACACAGTGGAACCTTCTGAAATTCAACAAATGCAAGAGTAGAGTCCTGCACCTGGTGAGGAATAACCCCATGCACCATTGCAGGCTGGGGCTGACCTGCTTGAAAGAAGCTCTGAGGAGAAGGACCTGGGCATTCTGGTGGACAGTAAGCTGTCCATGAGCCAGTAGCGTGTCCTTGTGGCCAAGAAGGTCAGTGGTATCTTGGTGTGCATTAGGATAAGCATTTCCAGCAGGTTGAGGGAGGTGATCCTGCCCTTCTACTCAGCCCTGGTGAGGCCACATCTGAAGTGCCGTGTCCAGTTCTGGGTTAATCAGTCAAGAGAGGCATGGAGCTCCTGGAGCTCCAGCAGAGGGTGAAAAAGATGATTAAGGAATAGGAGCATCTCTCTTATAAGGAGAGATCAAGGGAGCTGGAACTGTTCAGCCTTGAGAAAAGACAATTGATAGGGCACCTCATAAAGTGTCTCAAGGGAGGGTGTCAAGTGGATGGAGCCAGGATCTATATTGTTTGGTG
The DNA here is from genome assembly GCA_013397135.1 of Pachyramphus minor. NCBI lineage: Eukaryota > Metazoa > Chordata > Aves > Passeriformes > Tyrannidae > Pachyramphus > Pachyramphus minor. The sequence continues at coordinate 204,383 of VYXB01004618.1, forward strand.
CCAAGCAACAGGCAGAAACAGATGCACAGGAAGTTCCACCTGAATATGAGGAAGAACTTTACTGTGCAGGTGACTGAACACTGGAATAGATTGACCAGAGAGGTTGTGGAGTCTCTCTTACTGGAGATACTCAAGAACCATCTGGACACAATTCTGTGCTTGAGCGGGGGCATTGTGCCCAATGAACCACTCTCAACCCTTCCAACTTTACCCATTGATTCCATGAACAACTCAAGTGCCTCAATTGGTGAACAAGTGGCAGTTGGATAACTGTAGGTCTAATTTTGACATACTCATTTAGATACCTTAAAGGCCTTGTGTGAAGATTTTCATCAATTTTTGGTAAAGTCACTGCAAACTGGCCAAAAACATATCTATGAAGAAGATGATAATTTTTTCCACATTAGTTTCTTGCCCCAGGGCAGACATTTTTAATTTGGGTCAGTCATCCACATATAGATACCTCATGCCATTTTAGATGCCCTTAATTGTCCAACATATCACCTTCACAAGGCTGGCAGGCAGAGAGATGTGTGCTCTTCTGTAGTATGGGTTGAAATACACAAAAGGAAGCATTACACTTGGCTTAATTGTTGGTCAGATTGTAGGCCAGTCACTAAGATGTCTACACTTCAGTACAAAGGAATAATTCATTTAGGAAAGACAAAAACCAGCTTAGTCATACTTACCTTCCATAACTCCAGGCTTTTCTATACAATGGTACTTCTTCGTCATATCAGTCACTAATACGTTCTATGAAATTAGCTTGGTGATACATGGTGAAATGATAAAGGTGCACTGTGCTCAATTCCAGAGTCTCCACCAACTTTGCCAGATCTTAGACAGAGCCTGGTGCTAGTTACAGTCAGGCCATGTGCTGAGTTGATCAAGCAGACAGAAAGATCACAGGAAATATCCCTTCTGGGCTTATATGGATGGGTGTACAGCTGGCAAAGTGGGTTTTTTTGTGTGTTGATGATGACAATCACTGTATGCATGTGCATGCTGACTATCTGGAAATGAGTGGACGAACTGTGTGACAGGAAGAGGCATTGACTGTTGTGACTATATACATGAGAGACACAATGCTGAGTTTCTGTTTCTGGATGTCTGAGTACAGCTACCTGGCCCCTGTGAGCTTCCTGTGTTTTCTGTCAGGATGACCGACAGATGTCTACAAAGGAATGAAAAAAAACAGAGGAAAGAGAAATCATAACTGAGAACTGTTAAATTTTCTTGGTCATTGAGTAGTCATTTTTTCTTTGTAATTAACTGTTTATATTATTAACCAATAAATATCTTTTTATTCCATATTGGTACCTAAATCATCCAGTTTATCAGAAGACTCCGGAAATACCTGCGACATTTGAAAGAAGAGTTTCCAGCTATAAGCTAGCAATGGATATAGATTAAGTTCATTCAGAAAGAGTTTAGATTTTATCTGTGCTTCATCATCTCACAGAGTAGCTATACATTTTTACTAACTAGAAAGCCAAGAGCAACCCAGGTATCTCCATAAAACATTTAAAGTTAACGATGTGATTCAATACATAAGCTTTTTTGCCTCACTAATCCAACACACTATTTCTTTATAAGACTTGAGAATAATGATTTATACACACTGTATAGTGGAGTATACTCTTAAAGGTGGATTACTTTCCTAAGAAGCTGATTTGAAGTTTACAGTAGTTTCATATAACTCATGATGAGAGCTTCTGTCAAACATATTACAGAAGTTTCATATACTTTCAGAAACATTAAGACCAATTATAATACTATAAGCACTACAAATATTAAAAGAACTAACATTCTGTGATAGTTTTCAAACTGAGCCTAAAATAAAATTGTTACACAGAAGAAGTTCTCAAGAACTGTGACCTTACCTATGGAGTAAGAGATGGAGGTGTTTACTACAGATTTACAGACAAGAGAGAGATGTGACCTCTGAAGGATCTCAGGCTTGTCACTTATTTTGAGAAACCAAAGCTTTTTTCAACATTTGTGTAATTAACTTAAGCTTCTTGTTTAACGAAAAAAGCGACCAAATCCAGCTGCATCCAATTATCAGTGTTTAAGTATTTTTGCATGAATGTTTCTTACTGAGTATTTCGAAGAGGAACAGAAATGGGAATGAAATTGTAAGTTATTAAAATTCCAACTTCTATTTAATAGCATTTGTATATCAAAATATATATGGAACTAGGATTTAGAAAACAAAGCAAAACAACATCTTTATATATCACTCACCTTTTGAACTGGTCTTATGGTATGAGCTCATGTTTTGGATGTCAAGATTTTCATATGTTGAAACAGAGTCTAAAAATGAGGCCTATCTGTGTTCTCATTTTTCAAGAATAACTTGTATCCTTTTTAAGATCTAGCTTAACCTGGCCAGCTGCTGATGTCTTTAATTGCTTTTCTGCTAAAAGAAGCTGTCAGTCAGTTATGACCAGAAGCGTTTTAACTTGGGCATCACAGACTGTTACATCTCATTATCTATAAGAAGACACTTGGACTGAGAATTAATTCAGATTGTAATTAACAGATTTCTGACTGTCTTTTTACAAATTTAATCATTGTGTTACTACCTTCACAAAGAACTGCCTGAATAATCCATTTTGTAGTCAGTGGTTTAAAAGTTTTAGAGGACAGTACGGTAATGAATTTCCTGACATTAACATCTACAAATGTTCAAGCAATTTTTAAACTGCTTTTTAAAATTATCAACCCGACATTTATGAACTGCACTTTTTTATGTATTCTACTGAAGAGTACAGTTGTGTGGAGGTTTTGTTTATAAACAGTATTTGCTTTGAAAAAGATCACTATATGCTCTTTTATCATATTTCCATAATTAATTTGTGCTTACCTTTGCATACAAACAATATCCTTTTTCTCTGTCTACAAACTGGTCAATAAAAGCTCATTATTAAAAGTTTGCTCTTTTCTATATTACTGAGGTTATAGGAGCTTCTAATTGGTATACACATGGATTTTCTTACCAAAATCTGTAGCATTTTTAACTTTTTAACAAAATTTTAAGAAAATAGAAAAGCAACACTTGCTTGTTTGTACATATATAAAGGATTTATAACTAAAAATAGGAGTTTGTAATAGGCAACATTTTAAAAGGTTCGAGACCTTGATTTATATTCACATACGTACAAAGGACTATGCTGAGCTATCTGAGCTGTCTAAATCCCTGAGGTCCACAAAAATTGAGCCTTGAAAACTTGAGAGGAAAAAATTTTTCTTCTGGTGCCAGCTGTTTTAAGCAGTGAAAATAGCTTTTCTTATCTTATTTTAGCACTAGTTCTCCTGGACAGATTAAAAAGTGTAGAGGAAAGTAAAATGAATAATAAGAGCAACAACAAACCATGAGTTATGGAGCTTGTAAAAAGATTTAGCTTCAGTCTACAAGTTTTGTTATCTTTCAGTACTCCATATATCCAGTGACAACTGTTGTACATCCCTTCCAGGTATATCTATAATTATTTAAAACAGATGGGAATATCCAGTAACTTGTCAACATGATGTCAGTGGAAACTTTGCCATTGACTTTAACGCAGACAGATTGAATTGTCACATACTAATGTCATTTCATATACATAATTTCAGGTTTGTGACATTTCAAAAAAGATCTAATTCTGTGAAGCAATCAAGATTTCAATCTATAGGTATTATTGTATATAAAAAACATAGTCCCTGATGCATTCTGTGCTAAAACACTTAAGAAAGGTAACTGCCTCTTTTTAGTCATTCTACCAATTTCCCGTGTAAATAGGGAAAAACACTATCAAATCTCTTTCATTTAATGTTATATACCTTAACCTTGGTAACTGTTTAGTCAATGGTAAGGTACAGGTACCTCCAAAGCTATTTCTCTTCTTCAGATAACTGAAGCAGGAGGACAAAAATCACCATTTAGAGCTGCTTGGCTTTCCCCAATGAAAATTGATAAAGTCAAGATTTGATTGAAATCAAATCAAATCCTGATTTTAATTTCTCCATGTCTCAATGCCTTTTTCTTTAAAGTCCAGAATGAGTCTTTTTCTACAGAAGTTCCTGATGGAAATTATACAGCTCTTTTGGATTCTAGTTTTACCATGACAGCTGCCGTCTAACAATCACCATTACTACTGGTGACTCATTCTATCTTTTGAATTACACACCTTGCATAAATATTTAAAAATATAAACATTTGATACAGTAACACAGAAAAATTTAGGCTATTGCATACCATAATACTGGGAGAGAGAAGAAACCCCTGAGAATAACAGCTGATATCTGCTACTGTATTTCCCTATGTATTCAACTCACCAAGATTATGTATCTTATTATGCCATTTACTTGGGATCAAATAGCATCTTCATCTTTTTTGGTTAGTTTGACAAATTGTCACTATTAACTTATGCCCTGTCAGATATCACTTTATTTTCCTGAATAGAAATATTTCAGATTTCTTGTCATTCCTTCCTTTCTCCTTTTTATTCTGATTATATTCCAATTTTGACTTCATGCTCAACTACTGTAAACAGTTTTAACAGTTCATGTCAGTAGAAGTAAACTAAATTTTTCTAAAGTTAGTTACTTTATCCTCTATGTCCTATTTGTGATACTCTCAGTAAATGTAGTACAGACCACAAAGATACATTTTCTCTGAAAAAAACCCTTCATCCATAATCTTCCTGGTCTAAATAACCTTTTCCAAAAATAAGAGGTGAGAGGCCATTTTGTTTTGTACTCTTTGTAGAGAAAACATATTTAATGTTTGTTGAAGCAGTTCACAGTACAAGTGTGCAAACAGAGGGATTTGGGATACTTCCATTAAGATATAGTTTGAACAGAGTGCATTGAGACATTTAAATTTTTATGAGGCACTGATTTTAGTTATTTATATTAGTTATCTTGCTTCCCGCCCGCCCCCCACCCAACCAAGGGGTCACTTGACTTTATTTTGTTTAAACATTGCAAAATATATGAGCTTGCCTCTATCTCCCTTTTCTACTGCAGAAAATTTTACTTTATTCAAGAAACTTTTCTTGAAGGCTTAAGGGAAAAAAGTTGAGATTATAGTCACAATTATGAGAATTATGGATAAGGAAAAGTACACACGTACCTAAAAAATGTCTACACTTTTAACTCCCAGTTAAAGATTTTAAACTCCCTTGATCAGTTAAAACTGATCAATTACCTCAGTCTTCTGAATTTTAAGAAATCTTTTAAAAGAATATTATCTTTTTTCTACACAAGATAAATTTTGCTTATCTAGAACCTTGGAGATTAGTCTTACAACCAGGCAGAGACAAGAAATATTAAATGAAACATTTATTTTATATTTTATTTAGAATTTCCTGGATGTTTTCTTTCATGGAGATAATAGAGTACAACTATAATTGTCTATTTTTTTTGTCTATTTAGCTAAAACCCATTTCTATAGGTTTTATCTACTTAGCTAAAATCAATTTCTATAGGTTTTGTCAAATTTAATAAGCATGGAGATGATCAGATGTATTTTAACATTTTTTACTGTGTAATAAGGGGATTCATAATGGTTTTAAATTTGGTTGGTGAACAGTAATGATGTTATTGACTTGGATAGTTCAGTGGTCTTCTGCCTTCAGTCTATCACAATCGGTGTAGTTTTAAACAAATATCAAATTTGTCATCGTGGTGCAGTAGCATTTTCAAGCTGATGTCAGGGCTGTGAGTGCATTAATAAGCCTTAACAGGTTTGATCAACCTGATCAATCTGATGCTTCCAGCCACACCTATAGGTCTAAAAGCTCCATTTCAAGTCTTCTGAGGGTCACCAGTCGCATCCTGAGCTATGCTAGAAGAGTGGCTCACTTCTACTGAGCCACAGTTACTCCTTTGCCTGGCCATGGTACTCCATAATTAGAACCCCAATCCATGTACTGACTTCCTGGCTTTATCTTGCTCTGTTGCCATCATGAGGGATCTGTCCTGAACTAGAGCCTCACTGTGTGCTGTGGGGCTGTACTCTGATGTACCCACCTCCCCCTCCCTGTTTGGACATAACCACCAATGGGGGTTGTGATGGCTCCATCCAGTTTACTACAGATTTTGGGGGACAGATGGCAACAGTGTAGCCAAGGGCTGTCCCAAATGGTGACCCAGATGTCTTGCCAGTATGCAATATGACTATAAATCAATCATCTTACTCCATAAATAGCTGACAGCCCAGGGCCTGTTGTGTTCTCCTGCACAGCAGTGGGCTGCTCTCCAGGATCTCCCCTTGAGTAAGGATGTCTTTGAAGGTTACTCCTTGAGGTTGAGAGGTTCCTTGCTGCAACAGATCCTTAGTAAGTGATTAATAGAATGCTAAACTTTGTAATATTAGCTAAGCTATATGAAGATTGATTGTGCACAAAGAATCCTTTAGAAATAAACCACTGATCATACGTGGGACTAGGATTGGATCTAATCACAGCTATACTTCTCTCCGAGATGGAGTTTAGAATGCAAGAAAATCCTTTCTAAACCTAAGTGACTCAATAGGAGGATCTTCCTGACAGCTTTATCTTACCCTGTTGTTTATGCAATAAACAATCAAATGTATCTTGCCATGGAATCCTGTTAAACCACTGTCACGTGTACCATTGAACTTTGTTAACTCGCTTTGTTTATAACTTTTGTTATCTATATATCTATATATCACTATATATCACTTTTGTTTGTAACAAAAAAGTATATTGTTGTTTCTCTCAGGATTGAAGTGCATCATGCCAGTCATGGACCACAGATGCTACATTGCTATTCAAATCACTGCGAGATCATAACTGTGGCACCAGTGAAGTTTTCGTAGTTAAATCAGTACAGTTTAAAGGAAATTGCTATGGCACTGTTTGCTTTTGCAGCCTAAGTCTCTCCTAAACCACTGCAAAAAAAATATACAGCATTTCTACTTAACTTCGTAGGCATAACCTGTGGCATATCATCATAGCTTGTGGTACACAGGTTGCCATAGAAAGTCTTGTCTAATTAACTGAAATTTCAGAAATATATTTATGAAAAACCAAGAAATATCCTCTCTCCTCTCCCCTCCCTCAGATGCTTGGACAAAAGAATGAAAATGGAAATTATTTTTCTTTACAAACCAAAATTAGACAAGCTGTCACACACTTTGATCCACAGTCTGAGACTTAAAGATATGTGAAGTGAAATGCAATGCCTACTGTTACACAAAGAGGTAAATGCCACACATTCTGCCAAATATATTTCGGCAAACATGTTTTTCAATCCAGAATGCCTCTCCAAGTTGCCACTCAGTCTGTTTACCACAATATCCCATCAGAGTTAGCATAGTCTCCTTTCTTTAAAGCACACTTCTATCAGCTGGCATTCCAACATTCATCTATAGTTCCATGTTTACATGCCCAGCCATCAGCTGGCATGCAAACAAAATATTAACTGCAAAACATCCACTTCTAAAAAAATTTTTTTAATGTTGATGTTTTTTGAAGTAACAAAAATACCCCAGTTATATCAAGACAAGCTTCAAACAAGCAACTGAATTGTTTTCCTCCCTTTGACAATCTTCATGCCCTTAGCTTAGGTACCTAAGAACCCAGTCAGTCTAAGGTCATTCTAAAAAATGAATTAGGAAAAAAAAAGAGAAACCTCTAATCTCTCTGTTTCCATTGACTGTATGGGAAGCTGTATAGACTTTTGATATAGTTAAATAGGTTTATTCTCAATGTGTTTTTAAAATCTGACACACTTGAAATTAATTCAAAGCATCCGCTAATTCCACTGCATTATAATTTTCAGTCCTTGAGTTTCTTACAGAGAAAATATTTGCTAAGATTCGTATTTATAACAGATATTTTAAAATCATTACTTGTCCGGTTCCCTTGGAAAAACCTACAACTAACCAAACAGAAAAAAACTCCAACAAACAACCAACCCAAAAAACAATCCCAATATTGTAATTCTTCTGGACTCTGAATACTCTGTTGCTTAAGCATATTTTGTAAACTACTTTGAAGTTCATTCATTCATTCATTTTTTCATTCATTCATGGCTTGGCTTCGCGAACGAAGATTTCGAAGGGCTTTATCCGCGCTTGCTACAGGCACGCTGATGGCTGAAAAGGCCAATGCGTGACAGACAAGTCCGGTTGCAGAAGGGACACGAGAAAGATTCCCCAGGTGGCAACGACTGGACGCGATTCTTTCTGCGTTGTCTTTTCTCCTCTGCTACTTTGAAGTAGCTGTTGAACTATTAGTTTACACTAAACATACAAAGGAACAAGAAAATCCACAGTTTTGATTCCATCTCAGCATCTGCAGTGCTTGAAAATGAAGCATGAAGATGAAACAATGTGCAAAAGATCTTAAAAGTATTATTTGTGAAGTTTCTACACTTTACCCTTTTCAATGCTATCGTAAGTGTACACAAGACACCTACCCCTTAGAAAATTAAGATAGTCTGCAATTTAAGCTCTAAGGTATATCAGCCAAAATCCCACTCAGTATATATCAGTACTATAAAAATCTTTAGAATTGGCTACATCATAGATTCCTGACTGGGATCTTTTCATTGTAATCCTTGAGTAAGATTAAAACTGTAAAACCACAATTATAAATCTGTGAAAAGTCATTGACTGCAGCTTTAAAAAATTTGGGTCAGCTGCACTCATGAATTTAATTAAACTATCTGGACATTACCAAGTCCATACATATTTCAAAATTTGCTTGTCCGAGCCTGTACAGCTGTGTGATTTGGAATGCAAAAACATTCCTTTCATGATGGTCTCCATTTTTAACAATGTGGATGATCTTTTACTTGTGCTCTGATACCTTTTGGGTTTGTCTGGTAGTCACGGTCGACAATCATAATTTCCCACTCTCAGGAGTGTTGCTTTGCAGTGACCATTCAAATCAAGTTAGTTTTACTGAGGTATGGGGGGGCTATATCACACAGCTAGGAGGCAATCCATACAGTGCTACTAGCTTACTTTGTGGTTTCAGACAGGTTCTCTAATTTAGAGCAGGTGTTCATCTCCTTTGCTGGCATGCCAAAAAAAAAAAAAGTTATATATAGTTGAAGAATTAATGGTAAGGCAATGCCTTACATAAAGACAAAATAAAGAATGGAAAAAATATTTCCATATAAAACACAAGACGGAAGAGAAATGTTAAACTAGAAAATAGAATAAAATGGTGAAGTCAAGGTAATCAGCTCCATCACTATAAATGTGTGGCTGGGCATTGGGAATGAAAATCATGACACAAGATATATAGGCCAGCATCTCATTGCTTAATTGGTTTGGTTAAAGAAGTAAGCAAACTGAAGATATGCCATGAAAAAAGACATCTTGATGCTGGAGAAAAAAGTTGGCATTCTGATCATAACTATCCAAATCAAGAGGACCGTGTAATTATGTAACTACTTAGGTGTATTTTTCCTCAATTGGATTCAAGGTCGTTTGTGTTGTAATTCCGACTTATGAAAGTTGGCTTTAAAGCTATTAAATTTCTTTAATCATTTTTCTATTATTCTGAAGATCCAGAATATTTTAATTTAATATAAATTTGCTTTCCAAACAGGCAGAAATCATTACTTTATTTTCAGGGGCTGGTATGTACAAAGAATTGCTAGGTTCATTCTTTGCAAGTAGAATGAAATAATAAATGTTTCATGGAGGAAAAAGGTCAGCTTGACTAAACCACTTTTTGTTTTGTTATATTTAATGGATGTAAAAGCGGACAATGCTTTTAAAGGAAAGTGTTTTGCAATGTTGTGTTTCTGTGTTACAAGTATACTTCTTGATTCTTTTCCACCAGTTTTGTGTTTGGGTAATACAATGGAATCACAGTGATGATTTCTGGTAAAAGAAACTGAGGGTTAGTCCGTGAAAATATATTTATTTATTTATTGTACATATTTTAAAGGCTCAACTATATGTTGAAGAGTGTTCACATTTTGGTACATTTGACAATTGCAGCTGTTCCTAAAGGATGCAGCTGGAAAGATGGCTTAAACATAGACAAATTCTATCTGTATCTGTAACAAAATATAAATATTTAAATCATGTACACTGGTTCTGTGAATGCATATGTATCCACCTGAAAAATATATATGTCTATATGTGTGTTGTGTCAAAGGTGAAAGACTCTGTAGAGTGCATGGGTTGCTTTAAAACAGAAAGGTTTGTTCCTGTTTTGTTTTTGTTTGTTTGTTTATTTGTTTTAGTAAAAAAGAATAATTGTATTCTGCACGTTTTTAAATAATCCTGTGTTGGAACCTTTCTCATTAGGCAGAAAAGCTAACCTACCCAGTTCTCACACTCTCTATCTTTGTTGTGATAGGTCAGCACTCCTTTAAAAAAAGGACCTGCACATTCCCTCATACCAATTCCTAGACTCTAAAATATGTGCCATAGGTTTTATGATATAAAACCACTATCATTCTGGACTGCAAACACTCTGACTGGGGAAGTAAGGAGGTAAATAATACCTCTCTAAATAACTATAGTGTTTTAGAGCCTTGAGGGCATCACATGATGTCAGAGGAGAACAGGGAAAGGTATATTGCATGGCAAAAATAGGCTGCATCATTAGCAATGGTGGGTGAAAGACACAGTATCTGACTTAGATACTTTTACCATTTTCTCTTGAAAGCAGATCAGGATGAATTCTTATTCACAAAATGTTTTGGTCTTCAGCTTACAAGGTACATTTAAGAAATGCAAAGCTGTTGAAAATGCAGTGACACAAGTTAGAGCATAATTTTAATATTGACATGGTTTGTTGTTGATGTTAATTCTCTCCATAAGGAAGAGGCAATGCCTATGACTTGTACAGCATTTCCTGCTGTTAAACTATATTTTTTATTGGAAATCACTCAAAAACGATCAAATGTGATGGCGATAAAATCTCGGGTAGCTAATGTACTACATAAATGGGTGTATAAATATGCTTCAAAGGTATGCAACATTAAATAATTTTTGTAATCAAGCTTTTTATTTTTCTTATAATTGAATATTTGTTTACTTTTACTGTTTCATTGAGTTTAAAATACTTTTCTGAGTGACTGAAATTCTGTATTCTCTCTCGGGCAATTAGAAATACAGGAGTTTTGCTGTAGTGACTGCATCATGATTCAGAGGTAACTGCCTGATGATTTGCCTTGTAAAGCAATTAGATTTCAAATTAGAGTTTGTCAAAAATTAAATCAAGCCAGGCTTGTGACGTAAATGCAGTGAAACATGACAAAAACTTGATATAATTCATCCTCTATATTCCAGTTTCTAAGCCTCACATAAATACGTGAATTGTGGTTTTTTTCTTACATGATAGCAAATTAACTTAGGGGAATTGTGTTTAACATATCTACTTATAATCCCAAAGCCTTTTTAGAAGTGTTTTCTCATCCAACATGTCAAGCCCGAGTTTTATATGTTGCTAGGTATTTTAATGTAAGAACTTCAGAGGTTCCTTGGAGACAATAAATATACTGTTTTGCTTTGTATGCTCCTGTAGTAAAAATTCAATCAACAAATTTCAGAATAGTTGGTATACACTACATCCCTGCATATCACTGTATTGTTAAATGCCAAAGTCTATGCTATATAGTTATAATTTCTATTATAGATAAGACAAGTTGTCTTATATTTGTTAATTTAATTTCTAGTTTGGGAAACTTGTATTAAAAGATAGGTTCTTTGAAAATAAAGAGTTTTAAATCCAATAGTTCTCATGAAAGATGTAGGGTTGTTTAAAAATGCAGTAAACACAGAGGTTCCAATCTGTAAAATTAACAGTTGTTACAGTCATTGAAAGTCAGGCATCTGTGCCTCTTTCAGATCACTAATAGTACTCCCTCTCTAAAATTTTAAGCATAGAATATTCATTATATCTTTGCCTTGTCTCAAAAGAAAGAAAAAAATATTTTTAATTCTTTTCTCACATAGTAGCCCTGGTAGAGACTCTGAAGATGATGCTGAAAAAATATATGGGACCAGATGGGATCCATCCTAGGATGATGAGGGAACTGGCAGAAGAGCTCGCCAAGCCACTCTCTGTCATTTATCACCAGTTCTGGCTCACCAAGGAAGTCCCAGATGATTGGAAGTTGGCTAGTTTGACACCTGTCCACAAGAAGGGCCAGAAGAAAGACCCAGGAAACTACAGGCCTGTCAGCCTGACCTCAGTGCCTGACAAGGTTATGGAGCAGATCATCCTGAGTGCAATCACACAGCACCTACAGGATGGAGAAGGGATCAGACTCAGCCAGCACGGGTTTAGGAAGGGCAGGTCCTGTCTGACCAACCTGATCTCCTTTTATGATCAGGTGACCCACCTGGTGGATGAGGGGAAGGCTGTAGATGTAGTCTTCCTGGACTTCAGCAAAGCCTTTGACTCCATCTCCCATAGCATATTCCTATACTCCTGGAAAAGTATTGACTAGGAGAAACATGTTCACTTTTTGGTTTAATCCTTATGTCACATTACCTATTATGCTATCAAACTCTATAATATTGTATTCTGCTCCTAGGAAATGCTAAAATACATCATAACATAAAGCCACAGGTAACTTTTATTTGCTGTAGTGAGTGAAGATTTATGGTTAACATTTTCAAAATTTGAGTTGTAAAGCCATTTGAATCTGTACAGGAAAAAAAAAAGTAGCCACTTTGTATTATATTAAGGAAATTTGGACTTCTTATTTCAAAACAATTCTACAAAAAAAACCAGTCCAAACTTGAACATGTAATTCAGGTGCGTGTTTTTCTGCTTTTCTCCTGAAACCTTGATCCTTGTTTTTCTTTCTGTACAGGAGGCCAACTTGAACAGAAGCAGTAGAAAATGTTCCATTGATTAGCTGGTAGTCTTACAGTAGATATACATGGCAAGATGTATATGCTGAAGTGTGGGATCAGGAGCTGCTTTCTTACTTCATGAATGAACACCCAGTTTTCAAGCAATTCATTCAAATGCTATCCAATAGTTAGAAAGAGTGTTTATGGCTAGATCCCTTCCATCAGATCCATTGGAGAATGTAGGTATAACTTTTTTTAGTTTCTGAAAGTAGATGTTGAGTTGTTTTGATTAGACTGGCTCTTGGCATGCATAGAAGACCCATGGGTATTTTCTGAACTCTCACACTGAGATTGGAAGCTTCTGCTACTCCCATGCTGAACTGATGCTTTACATTTTTGTTACAGTCCAAATAACACTTAGCTTCTTTTCACTGTGATTTAATAGGCAATCTTTTCTGATTCTGCAACCCTTAAATTTTATATATAGAACACATATTTTTAAAGCAGGTTTTGTTTAAAAGAAACATCAGCTAAAAATCCAGCTTGTTTTTTTTTCCCCTTGTGCCATGACTGCACAAGTGAAATTTTGGCTTTTTACTGTGCAGGTTTATTTTATTACTTCCTGTGTATCATCTCGACAAATACTGTAGTTACCAAAACATGACCACATAAAAGCCTAAACAAGACTCTATGTAAAAACTGAACTGATAAAAGGTATACGAGTCATGTATAATGATAGTAGGGTACAAATTTCTTTAGCTGATAAACGTGAAATACTGTCATATACAACGATTTCAGGTAACAAAAATTGATTAAAAAAATAAGTATTTCTTCTTTGCCACCATTCCAGTTCTTTACTAGGAAAAGGTATCCAACAGAGAGAAGATCCAAGCCTCTTCTTACCAAAGCAAGTAGAAGTTCTCTGTGCAAAGCCAATGTCACAGACTAATATTTTTGTAATGCATATTTGTAAAGGTATTGTTCCTGAATTGAAAAACTCTTATTAGCTATGATTGTATTACACAGGCAATATATTTTTGCTTCCTAATTCTTGGAGACAATAGTTTTCTATTTCTTGAGGGAAGGAAGGAAAAAAGAGCAATATTTTAAAGTCAAGTCACACTAACTTGTTTGTCACATTTTGCTAATATTTTCTCCTCATACAGACTAATCTGAGCTTGACTATGAAATGTGGGCTTGAGTTGGCAGGCCTGAAGCCTGATTGAACTCCTGAATAAAAAATTCAGCCCTTTATACCACAAATAAAGCAAGCAAACTAGTTTAGTGTTTCTGCAGTAGACTGGCATTAGGAAATATCTAATTACAATAAGTTTCTCGATACATTATTTCTTGAAAAAGCCATCACTGGGCATATAGGTCACTGAAATTTTGTTCTTCTGTCCTGTATATTTCACCAACACATTACCTGTATGGTCTTATTTTCATAATTTTGTAACATAATAGGTGGAAAAGAAAGCAAGTCATTGCAATGATGTTATTACTTCTGAAGTTGAAGCAAGGCATACTATTGCTCCCTTCAGGATACAGAGATGAACTTTTGACAGATGATTCATGATTTTTAAAAGGCCTGTCCCCACTGTATTTCTGAAGTTAAAAGTGAACAAGCTTTTTTGAGCACAGCCCTATATAAACATGTTTAGATCTCAAAAAGAAGCTGAGGGATTTGTAATATTGTGCTCAAAACTGAAGAGAAGTCTAACCATTTTCTCAGAAAACATTTACATGCAAATACAAGGAACCAAACTATCCAGATGCTTAAGGAAACTGCACACAACACAGCAAATTTTTTCTTTTTTCCCTGGGAATGCAGGATAAGCCCTGTTTCAGTCAAGAAAGTATAGGAGATGTTAATCTTAGGCAAAATAAATACAAGAATAGGCTTATGCAAATAATTGCAAAATAAAACTTGGATGGTTAAATCAACCTAGTATTTCCCTCTTTAGGAAGTGTTAGCAAATATTTGAAATTTTATTTACCTGCATAAGTAATACTTTTGTAATTTTTTCAAGTAACAGACTTTTAAGTTTTTAGTTACCTCACATAGCCTTTCTTGTTGTGTTACTGGTAGAAAAAAAACATTGGGATTTGCATATTATTTAGTTTTCCAGAGGATTTAATTAACCCATATGACATGGGTTGATTATCCAATCTTATTAACCCAACCTACTGGGCTAAAATCAGCCCAGGACTTCAAGTAGCCAAGGAGCAATGCCAAACCTTCTAAGTATGAAGGATGTAAGCTGTCAAGTAGACTGAAAGCTATGTAAAGGACGAATGTGTTGTACGTGGTGAAATTCATGTCCATCACATGATTGTCATGGTACAGTTCGGAAACCTGTCGGCACTGAGAATAATCAAGGATTAGCATTTCATTATGACTCTCCATGGAGTATAAAGAAATGACAGAGGATGGAAATTTGATGTGGAATTTATCTAGGCAAACATTAACTCTGACTGTGTGGGATTCAACCAATGATGGGTATGCACATCTGTGGTACATATCCCAGCAATGGCATATAGCAGGATGGACGGAGACTCTTTCAATGAAGAGCAAGAAATGTCTAAACCTATGATTATCTCTGTGATGTGATGTCAGCTTGGATTTGAATCCAAACTTGAGTTCAAGCTTCTTCATTGTTCGTGTGTTGATTTCTTCTTGGTCTGATGCTGAACAAAATATCTGTTTCCCAGGTGGAGAAACTTAGATCTGAGGCAATGGGAAGAGATGGGTTCTGTGTGAGTTTCATTCTGCTAAGCAGAATGGATGTAACTCCAGGTCTTATTTTCAGGTCTTAGCATTAGTTTTCCAGACTCTTAGATTTACTGAGTTTAGTAAGCTTTAGTTAAGATCCTGAATATAGTCCTCAAGCTCATTTCACATGATAGTGATGATGTATACACATTTCACGTGATGCTGTGTCCTTTCCTTTTTTGAGTTACTTTTGTCTACACATTTGTCCATTTGGAGACAAAGATTAGGCCAGTTACCTGGATCTTCTTCTTTGCCATATTTTTTTCAAGATGTGTATTTTTTTTCTTTTTTTTTTGGAGGGGGGAGGAGTTTCTTTACTCATTTTTCAATAATCATGGGCCTTTGAATATAAAGAATTGTCTTGGATTAACACATTGGTTAGTTCCATCAGCATATTCCTGATGTCATCATACTAACTTGTGTATGTCAAACTTGTTTGGGGGATTTCTAACTCAGTTTCCCTCTGCTTTGCGTAATGGTTTCATTTCCACAGACTGCTGCTCAGCTTAGGGACCTGGTAAGCCTCAGAGCAGACCTTGTCAATAAGATTGAGACAGAAGTGGTTCTAAATCTTTCCTGCATCATTCATTAGGGTATCTCTTGCCTATTGAAAAATGAGATCACATTTTTCTCTGTCTTTATTTTGGTGCATGTATACTTACAGAAATCCTGCTTGTTGCCTTTTGCATTCTTTTCTATTTCCATCTCAAGTTTTAACTTCTGACTTTCATTTCGAACCTGTGTGCTTGAGCAATATCCCTGTAGTTCTGCCAGCTAGCTAATTCTCATTTCTACCTTCTGAGTATTTAATTTTTGCATTGAAGTGTGTGTTAATGTGTTTAAACATGTGTTAATGTGAATGTGTGTTCCCTGTTCATCTGTTCTAGGCATCTCACATGATTATTAACCTGTCTGCACATTGGAAAGGACTGTTGTCCTTGAAGATGAATGAGGTCTCCTGGGCTGTATAGGACAGTCTTTCACGTGCCCCCACTAATCAGATTCCAGAAGAAGCTAAAACTTGATATGTTTGAAGTCTGAATCTTTAGTTCTGCTATTCATCTCACTTATACTTTTCAGAAGAAGGCTTTGTGAGCCTTTAGAAGTCTTGTTGATCAGGTGGTCTGTAGCAGATGCTCACAACAATATTACCCATGTTGATCTGTCTTTGACCAGCTTGCTGTTTGCTCCAAGGTAAAATTCCATGCATGTTAACTGCTCCATTGCATTAAATTCAATCCCTCCTGCTTGCTTTCTTGTCCCATCCATGCTAAAGGGCCTGTATCCATCTGCTGCAAAGCTCCGTTCATGAATCATACCCCATTACGTATCTGTCATCCTAACGAGACCACAGCTCTGAAACTATTCATAGGCAGTCTTGAATTTCTCCAGTTTGTTTCCTGTGTTGTTTTCAGGCAGTTGTGATGAGATTCTAGTCACGCAGCTTCTATAGGTGTGATGAGAGTGCCTCCATGAACACTGATTCCTCTGAATGGCTCTTCACTTCCCCTCAAGCCTCCTCTTCAGTTATTTTCAGTATTACCCAACAGCCTTATTTAAAACCCACCTCACTGAAGCAGCAAACCACTTTGCAAAGATCTCTTTCTCTGGCTTTGTCAAATGGCTTCTCTTTCTCCTCAGGCAGTCCTCATTCCCTACAATTCCTTACGGAAACAATAAAGCCGAGTGTCAATGGTATTTTAGACAATTTGTTTTGCTCTAGCTACTTTGTTTTCCTGGTATTTTTAGTAGATTCTTGGTGTACTGAAGCAGGTTCTAACACTGAGGAGGGAAGTAAAACTACTTATGAAATTGGTGAAAATGCTGCAATCCATTTCACTCAGACAATGTTCATGATTTCACCCTCAAAAGCTGTTAATTTTCTTAGCATTTCCTAGGTACCACTGTTAAAAAGAAAATTCTGAACCAACCAATCAATCAAAAAACAAACTCCAAAACTAATTCATGTGCCATTCTAAGTGGCAACACAGTTATGCTGAAGCAGAACTTTCTTCTGCCTCAGTAGATTATCCCTCCCACCTCCAAATGTGCATATTCATACGTTTTGATTCATGAACTCATCAAAAACAGTATACATCAAATTTCTGACGTCTGTTATTTGGAATCTCAACTGGAAATTTTTGTTTTATTTTTTCCTCAGGTAAATGCTATACTGGCTTTCTGACTTGGAAGCACTGACAAATACAGTCTGTTTTATAACCACATCATTTATTAAATGCTTCACAGACAATGTCTATACAGCATTGAAGACACATAATGGGCATATCTTAAATAATGTAGTGCAATCTAGCATAGCAATACTGTGAAGGTAAGGCAACACCAACTTCTGAGCAGGTGGTAAAGCTGTGTCTTGAACTGTAGGTACTCATTAGCTATGAAAACTGTGCTGATATCCATTCCTCTGCATCTTTGTTATTCTTCACTGATTTTCAAACTTGCCCTAGTCAAGCTAATTCAGGTTAAAAAATGAACTATCTTTTTTTTTTCCCAAATGGATACTCAAGGCAACCGTACTTTGATGTTACAAGAAAAGCAAGAAAGATTTTGCGCATTTATGAAGTTGGAAGTTAGGGTTCTGAATTCTGCAGAGGCTGACAGTTTCTGCCTTGCAGAAACAAGACGCCAGTTTAGACTCCCTGCAGGAGAGCTTCTCTGTGTAACAAAATTCGACTACAACTGTGAGCCAGAAAACTCCATTCCTTGCTAGGAGAACAGAGTACCAAGAACTGTTGTCTCTGAAGGAGTTTAGAATTCAGTGAATGCTAAAGGAATATAGCTCCTGACTATTACAGAACCATTGTGTGGTTCTATAAAAGTCATCAGCTCACAAGCCATGCTGTTACCTCATGTCTTCTCTGTAGTGTTCAGTGACAGCAGAAAAAACAAGAGGTGCAAGTCGAAACAGAGAAAATCCTATTTGAACATTAGAAAACAAGTTTTTACTCTACGTGTGGTTAGATTCTGGAACAGCTTACTCAGAGAGGTTGCAAAGATTCTTTTTTTGGTGACACTCAAAGCCCCAGCTGTACATGGCCTAGAGCAACCTGCTGTAACCAACTCTGCTTTACACAGGTGGCCTGGACCAAACAATGTCCAGAGGTCCCTCCCAACTTCAATGACTCTGTGATAGTCATTACTATCAGCTAAAAAATTTCATTTGTTCTTGCAAGCATTCCAGCCATTTGACCTATGAAGCTTTGCTATGATAATTTTGGAAAGCATAGATAAGCGAAATGTAGTGACACATCCTACTCTGCTTAGAGCATTGATTGTTAAGAATGTCTGACCTGTCTTTCCCTAAATACCTTGATGAAACTATCAATCAGAATTTAAATACACTTATCAGTTAGTTGCAGTTGGTTGGTTTTTTTAGTTGTTTATTTATTTATTTATCTTATCTCAGCCCTGGATTAAAATAAAAAGAAGAAATTATTATCCTGAAGAATCAAACTTGAGTGAGTCATCAATGATTTTATGATGTTGATGCCTTTCTTNTATTATCAGGAAGAATCAACTTGAGTTGATAATGATTTTATGATGTTGATGCCTTTCTTTATACTTTAGATATGAACATCAGTGTCAGTGTGCAAAATACCTCAGTTTTTAAGATGGAGTCAGATTTTAAGGCAAGTATTTCTTTTACGATGTTTCCATCAACAAATCCTATGGACCATTTAAAAAACCTACAGGATTATGCAGGTATTTTTCTTGACCCATATTTTCTTTAACACCTGCTTTGTCTAATGACTTCTGTTACTCTTTTCCTGCATTTCTGAGTAAAACATTCTTATATAAGAGGGAAGCATAATCTTACTTTGAGGTATTCTTTCACTTCCTTTTTTCATCAGCCATGTTTGCATTTTAAACACACATTACATGAAAGACAATAATTGAACAAATTGATTCTTTTTATTATTCTTGCTCTCTCCAATTTTTTGGACTACAATAACAATATTGTTTTCCTGCCTGAAATCAGTTCTTTTGAAGTCTACTTTATACAAGACTAACATTTTTATCATTTCCATTTATACTTATCTATCTTAGAATATTGGCTTTATCTTTTTCATCACCATTATTTTTATATTTCAGTTCAATCTATAGTCATGAATTATTATTATTACTCTTCACTTCCTCCTTCCTTTTTTAATGTAAAGTGCTGCAGAAATAAAGATGATACTACTACAAAACCAAATTGAATAGAGAAGACAAACAGCATGTCAGAGAAAGGGATATATTTTACAGCTGAGCAAGCATATTGGTAGTTTGTTAGAGTTGTGGTAGCACTGTAATTTTCCCTCTCAATGCCTACTGAGAGTATCTGGATGTGGTTGCTCAGTTTCTATTGCCTATAAGAAAAACAAAAAAGACAATATAAATTATTTTGGGGGCAATTACTGGGTGACAATGGTGTTTTCGATAAAGGAATTAGGGAGAAGAAGTAAGGAGATAAGCCTAATAACATCCGTAAAGTGGCTGCAGTGAAGATTATGAAAAAGGCCATGGAACAGAGCTCAAGGTCAGTGACAAAAGGAGGAGAAAAAACCATTCAGAATTGTATTGCAGAAAGCAGCCTGACACCATCAATTTCTGATATTCCTGGCTAAAGACACTTCTGGTTTTTGTTTCTGTAAGACTAAGGTTTTTTGGCACTGATTCAGTACAAGTAAAGCCAACAATGAGTCTGTTGAAGCTTCAGTCTCTTTTTGTGAATTTTTTTTTCTGTTCTCTTTGAATATTTTTCATCTCCTTTTCTATCTTTGTTGAAACATGTTTCCTTCTAGGTTGCCAGTGTTGTTAAGTTATCACTGCATATTGTCTTCTGGCTTAGTGGGAAAGTAAATCTTGGCTAGTTAACATGGGACTTCTGCAAAAAAACTGGAGTCATTGGGTCATCTCACCAAAATCCTCTGGCTGTGTTACAGCATTGAATAGTTGTGTAGCTTTATATAAACAGAAGCAAAGGCTTATGTAACTGTTGTCCATTCTTTTAATTAGAAATGCAATCAAATCTCTCATATTGCCATTCCAATGGTATATAAAACCAAAGAATACCTTTGGAAATTTCACTCAGCTGTCTTTACAATCAAACTTGCCAGTTATGGCAACAGCTATAGATGCAAGTGGCCTGATACAAGAACAGAATCTCTTATGAAGATGATTCCTTCAAGTTCACAATCCTCTGAAGAACTTCACTGCAATTTCTTAAATATAGATCTAGAATAGAAGACTTCATTTTATATTGTTAGATTACTGGCTTCTGAAAGAAGTCACTAATGAGGTCAGATCAAGTTCATAATATGTGTCTTAAAAAAAAAAAAGTTATCCAGGAAATAAGCAGCCAACTTCAAATATTTATCTTCATCAACATTCTTTTTAACAAGATCATAAGAGGTGCTATACATACATTACTAATTCCTGCACTAAAGTAATTGTTATGGAAAGAACCCAAAGCTATCTGTACAAGATGTTTCCTTGTCACACAGTTCCACAAGAACCAAACTAGCTGAAATTGAATACATGGCATTATGAATTTAGTGTTTATCCACGCGGATGAGAAACCAAGGTGCATTACATTCTTAAATTGCACAGAAATTCCCTCTAGGGACCTTAAATTCTCTGGGAAAATCAAGGCCCAAAGCAGAACACATGTCTGCAGAAGTGGGATCTTGTCTGCACAACACTTGTTTAAACTTAGGCGGATAAAACCTTGTGGTGTTTAAAGTGCTCCATCTGTCCCCTCTTACATAGGGAATATAGTAGGGTAGTGCTTTTCCCCCATGTGCCTGATACTGAAGTTTCAGTTAGTTGCCTAGAGCACAACCATAATGTGGTAAGATAGTACACCCTGAACAGACCCCATCATGAATTATGCAAACTATACAAGCCATCATGCAGGCCATCATGCAAGCTACCATGCAAGTTCAGCTGCTGGTGCCAGGTCCCTGTCTTGGTGTTAAATTATGTTAACGCCATCCTGGTTCACCAGACTTTGAATATACATTCTTTCCTGAAACAAGATGTGACAGATAAGTTAACTCTGCAAGACTGTAAATCTTGGACTATCAGTCCATCACTTCAGAGCTATAAAAGCCCAGCCCAAACTTCCATATGGCAGATTCTTACACATACGTCATTGAAATATGGAGCTTCTCCCGTGAAGCAGGGATACCTCTTCATGGTTACTCCCCAGGGGTTAAGAAAAAGAGAGAGATCTGCCAGCTATCCTGTATGGTGAGTTATATCAATCTCTACCTAATGATTGTTTCTCTTTCTAGCTTCAATACAATTGCTTTATATAATTGTTCTGTTACAGTGTACTATATTACTTTGTTATATAACCCTTTAATAGTAAATTTTTGGGTTTTCTTTTGCTTTTACGCTGTGTAGAAAATAATTCTGATTAGGATCTTTTGTCTGTTCACCTGTTTGTTCATTTGTCATAATAAATAATTCATTTATATAAATCTTTCTGTTTTGCCATCATTAAAACCTGTGTGACATTGTTTTAATCATACCTCTATAATTCCTTTAAATTTAAAGCACTAACACTGTCCAAGGCTAAGATAGGATTCAGACACACCTAAACCCTTCCCTGAGAAGAAGTTTAGAAAACAAGGGAGTCCTTTCTGCACCTTGAGACTCACCAGTGAGGCTTTGCTTTTTAAAACTTTGTTTAAGCCTTCCACTCTTCTGTGACACATAATGAAAACTGTGAGCCACAGCAACCAATTGGAATTCAGGACTAAACCACTTCTAAATTGTCTGCTGCACTGTGCTACACTGAATAAAACACTATGGTTGTTCTGCAAATGAGGCATTTTTATCAGCTCGTATTTATTGTTTATGAACAGTGTTTTCTGACAGTCTTGAAAAAGCCTACAAGATTTTTATAATGACCTGGTTTTATATTCCTACCTTTAATGGAAAAACTGGCAAGGATATAAGCATCAGCGAAGGCTAATGTTGCTAAATGAGTATCAGTAGACATGGTCCTCTGCATATTATCACTGTACTTTGTGAATATAATTCATCCTTATAATAAAATATTATCTCACAGCAAGCAATAGTGAGACTGGAACACCACACACTAATCAGTCTGTGGTGATTGCTCATATCAGCCTGAGCCTGCTTGTTCTACAGCAGAAACAACTAATCTTATATCATCTCTTTGGCAATTCTGGTTTATGAGTGCAATTAAGTGTACTAGGGGCTGGTGGTATTAATATAAACTAAAACAGTGAGTTTAAACAAATCCATCTAGTAGTAAGTTTAATTGCTCAACTATATAAAAATTTGTTAACCTCTTAATAGCACTGTGATCTAGGAACTACCTAATTGCTCTTGGTATTTTTTCCCTACTTGTTTTCTTTGGAAAAACAATTAACAAAATGTTTAAGGATTGATACACACATGGCAACTTGTTACACACAATTTGTTTTGTTGGAAGATTTATACACTTAGCTATGTGAATTAGAGGTAATTATCACAACTTCAACCTCCTCCACTACGCAGTGTTTTCTGCTAATGATGTCGAGGACTATAGCTTAATTAGTGATGTTTCAGTATTATGAGTATTTAATTCTAAATTAACCATTATGTGAGGCACAATGATGTTATTTTGTGGTAGACTAATCTTATCTGGATGCCTCTCTTTCACTCTGCCTCATCAGCATGACAGGGGAATAAAGAAGATGAAAAAATTAGCGGATCAAGCTAAGGACAGGTAGATCATTCACCAGTTACTTTTGCAGGTAAAACAGCCTTGTGTAGGGGAAAATTAATTTATTGTCAAATAAAAAAAAGATTAAGATACAAATAAAGACAAAGTTAAACTGCCTGCAATGTTTCTTTCTGAGCTTAGCTTTACTTTTTCATTCACAACTCCTCCTCTTTCTCCCCTCCTGCAGGCATTGTAGAGAGATGGGGAATAGGATTCAGTTCATAATACTTCATCTCTGCAACTCATTCCTACTCACACTCTTCTTCTGCAGCAGTGTGGGGTCCTGCTTCCACAGACTTCATTTTTTCATGAACTGCTGCAGCATGGGGTCCTCTCTCTCCAGGTCCACAGACACTGTCGCAAGCTTGTTCCAGTGCTGTCCATGGCATGCAGCTTCCTTCAGGGCATGTCAACCAGCTCCACTGTGGGGTTTTCCATAAGCTATAGGTGGGTAGCTGCTTCACTGTCATCCTCCAGCCTGCCTCACCATCGACTTTTCTCCATGGACTGCAGGGGAACTCCAGTGCCTGGAGTGTCTCCATGGACTCCAGTGCCTGGAGTGTGTCCTCCCCCTCCTTCTTCACCGACCTTGGTGTCTGCAGGGTTGTCACTGATAGACTCAGCTTTGGCCAGCAGTGGGCCCGTCTTGGAGTCAGCTGGAACTGTCTCTGACCAATGCTGGGGCATTCCTTGCCCTCTTTGCACAGAAACCACCCCTGCAGCCTCCCCCTGCCATCAAAATCTTGCCACATAAATCCAACAGATACCCTTAAGAGTTTTTTAAAGGATTAAAATATAAGTAGGTTACAATGATCTGCAGTGATTTAAACAGAATGTTACAAAGATGTGCGTTGTGACCACATGAATCCTGTGTCAAATATATGGAAGGACAGTAAGCATGAGAACTTGCATAAAGCACAGAGCAGATGTGGGGTTTTTTCTCTAGTGAAATACAGTTAGGATAAAATGGAGAAAAGTCATTGACACTGACATGCCTATGGAGCACAGAGATCCTTGAGCTAATCTTCACTGAGCTGAAAAATCCACGTAGAAAAGTAGAGGGCCATGTGGCTGCACCAGCTGGTGTCCACAAATGTCTTATCTACATTTACATGGCACCACATTGAAACAATGAAGACTTGCCAGCTCTCCTGGCTGATCCCGAGCTAGTTTGATGACAGCATCACAGGATGTCTAAACAGGCTGAACACATCCAGTAGTGACTGAGAGTTGATGGTGGAGCTGGGCAAGCCTGACACATTTCATTCAGGCATAACCTGCTTTTTGGAGGGAAAATCACACTGGTCCTAGAGTCATTGAATCATTTAGATTGGAAAAGACCTTTAATATCATCATGGGCAACTGCAAACCTGACACTTCCAAGTCCAGCACTTTATCGTATCCCTACATATTTTTTAAATTATCTGCAGGGTTGGTGACTCAACTATATCCTTGGACAGCACATTCTAATACTTGACAATCCTTTTGGTAAAGAAAATTTTCCCTAATACCCAGTCTAAACCTCCCCTGGTGCAGCTTGAGGCCACTTCCTCTTGCCTATTACTTGTTACTTCTGATATTGAATTTTAAAGCTGCAGTGTGCTGGACTTACCTGGCAGGGTGAGTTTTTTAACTCGTGGTATCTACTTCCAAAAACTGCTTGAATTTTGCAGCATATTCAGATACATTTTGGAATTACAATATTTTATTGAATTCCATGAGGAAAAGTCAGCACTATACCCTTGTTAAATTGATTTGTTGAATACCAAATTCATTCAATGTTGTGAACTGTCCATAGCTTCCATTCTCAGAGTGAATTTTCACGTTCATTTGCTTACAGGAAATTGCCCATGTTTCTTTGATGATTTTTTTTTTTTTTTTCAGAAGAACAGAATCCTCTGGCAGCTACATACACATTCTGTCTACTATCTTTCTTATTTGCACCAGGATTTCAGATTTATCTCCATGTACCTCAAATTATCATTTTAATGCAAGGGTCCTGGAGCAGAGCTCTGTGACAAGAGGTAAATTTAAAAGCAAATTTTATAACTAAATTCTATAACAACAAACTCACAAAATCTCCTGTGTAGAATATAGCAGTTATATTTTTGGGTTTGGTTTTGATTTTGTTTTTATTTTGGTAGGGTCATGTCTGGTGAAAGGTTCCTTATGCCTTTGACTGTACTTCCCACATCATTAAAAATAGGCTTTCAGTCAGATGCTCTTGAGAGTGTACAAGGCAAAGATCTCAAAGAGAGTTGTATGCAGCAACATGTTAGCTTTGTACTGGACATTGGATGCTTACAAGGAAGATGTTAAAAATAGATGAATTAATCACACAGACATCTTTTCATTTCTTCATTGTGATATGGAATATTTCTACTTCCTTTAATAATCAGCTTTGTGGAGGATGAAAGCCTGCTTTAATGCAGCAGATGGGAGAACATCAGGGATGGTTTTAGGATACCCACTGCCTTTGTAAACATTATTCTTTGATCTAATTATAAGTCACATCACATTCACAGAAAGTCCAAATCCAGTCTTTTCTTCCCTTTTCTTTACATTAAATTACACTATTTATGGATAAAAACTGCATGTTTCTCAGGATGTGAATAGATTGAGAGAAAAAAACCACTGCATTCTTTGTCTGCTGCCTGTCTAGCCTTAAAGGTAGCTCAGCAAACATGAGTTATAGGCGATAAAAATAATTGTAGTTTCTTGCAGAAAGGGAAGAATGTGCAACTATGAACTCTTTAAAGTGCATAATCATGGAAGAAAGACTGCTCTCATTTTCCTTCTGGACAGATAAGTGACACAATTCAGTTCAAATTAATCTTCAGACACTGAAAACATTAAAAAAAGAGGAACAGTAGACAGAGGATTTTTGTTTAATTTAGCATTTGAAGACTTGTTCACTTTCTCCTGTGGTTAGACCATATCTCATTTGGTATTATCACCCCTTTGAAGAAAAGATTGAGGAAAACACTGTGGTTCTTGTAGGAAAACTAACAATATTTTGTACTATTACAATTATTTAAGAGATAAGTTCCTTTCCAAGCACTCAATTGAAAATTCATAAAGTTTTTATTTCAAATGTTTAGCCAAAGCCCCATACAGCTTGTTGGTGTCACTTCTGCAGGTGTTAATGAGCTGAGTGCTGTTAACAAAGGAACCAACAGATGACGCAACCTGAGCAGCAGCTAATGAAGAGGGGTATAAAGATGAGGCCAACACACCTTCTCAGAACAGCTGTGGTGGGTTGAGCTTGGTTGGATGACAGGTGCATGCCAAGTCACTCTATTGCTTCTCTCCTCAGCTGCACAGGGGTAGAAAATAGGATAGAAAACACCAAATCAAAACAAACCAGAAAGAACCATCACGGATTGAGATAAAGGCAGTTTGTTAAAGCAAAAACAAAGGTTGTACTCATGCAAGCAAAGGAACAAAAACCCAACAAATATTTTACTCTGAACTTCCCGTCAGCAGATGATGTTCGGCCACTTCCTGGGAAGCAAGGCTTTGGCACGTGTGGTCATTGCTCTGGAAGACAAACTTCATAAATAACAAATGCCTCCCTTACTTCTCCTTTCTCTTAGCTTTTATAACTGAGCAGATATCACATGGCATGGAATATTGCTTTGGTCAGTTTGGATCAGCCTTTCTGGTTATGTGCCCTCCCAAGATCTTGCCCACCCCCAGCCTGCTGGTGGGGAGGTAGAATGAGAGACAGTCCCATGCCAGCTCTGCTCAGCAGTAGCCAAACACTGTTTTGTTATCCACACCTTTTTAGCTACCAGCACAAAGTATAACACTGTGAGGGATGCTGTGGGAAAACTGAACTCCCTCTCGGCCAGTCCAAATACAGCAGCATACATATCCTCAGCTGTGGTGGTGACATAAGACATGACCCCAAGCAGCCACTGGAACAACAGTTCCTGAGATGTTCGAGGCCTTGACCCAGTTGGAGCTTTATAAGGAGTGATGCCCAAAAAGGCACAAATAAGAGTGTTTAGAGACAGAATTTGGTCTTTAAACAGCAAAGGTATTTATTTTGGGCAGCGCTGGGGTGCTAGCCTATTAACAAACTATCTCCAAAGTGGTCAGTGAAAAGTCAGACTATTTATACAATTTTAGGAGTGGTTACAACATCTTTCAGAAGTGATTACAACATCTTCACATGCATATTCATATAATTGCAAATCTAGTTATAATATTGATAATAGGCAGAGTCTGGGCGGCGTCTGGGCAGAGCCATCTTTTTGGGGAGATGTTTGAGGGTCTTTGCATGAAGTAAGAGGTCTTCCTCATGCTTGAACTTTTCAACTTTCTTGTTTTTCACTGACTCCATGATGGTGTTGCAAGACTTCTTGGACTCAAGCCCCTGTTTTGTCCCTTATTTCTTCGTATTCCTACCCTATCTTTATTTATGTAGGTGTGTATGTGTATGTACGGTGCCATCCATTACTTGGCTTATCCCTAAACCCTGGTTTCTGTCTCCAGCTAAACACTACATGTCTCAGAACAAGGTCCTGTTTTTAGGACCTTGTTTTAACTCTTTAGGTCCTTGCTTCGTTTCAGGAGGATGCAGCCCTCTAAGTCTCAAGACTCAGGAAGCTGTGGGATCTCTCTCTGAGACCAGGGAAGATTCATTTTCCTCCAGGAGGTTTGCAGCTGTTGAGGAGTTGTGTTGCCTAGTGAAGGAGCTCCAGGTGGAAGTCAGCAGACTGTGTCCCATCAAGGAAGATAAGAAAGAGATTGCCCAGTTCTTCTCTGAAACCCTGCTGTTTCAATAACCCAAAATGTCAACTATTGCAGAAGAGTCTGTGCCTGTTAAGTTGTAAAATAGAAATTCCTTTGGTGGTAGACACTGAGAGCTAGTGGCTTCAGACACCAGGAGGAAGGCCCCTGCTACAGCCTAAAATTTGCAGTTACACGGTAGACTGACTGCCCTCTGAGCTGATGAGGAACAGGGTGTGTTGCCAATGAAGCAGTCATGCTATTTGGCCCTGAGCCACACAGAAGAACCAAGAGGAAATGGTGAATGGCAGCAGTGGGAGACTCCCTGGGGAGAACAGCAGAGGTCCCCATCTGCTGACCTGATCTATAACCTAGGGAAATTTACTGCTCCCATAGCTCTCTTCTAGGAATTTGCGGAGGTACTGCCAAGATTTGTCTGTCACTCAGACTATTATCCTGTGCTACTCTTTTATGTGGGCACCGATAGTGCTATCAGGGAAAACGTGGATAGTATCCAGCATGACTACGTGGCTCTGGAGAGGGTGGTAAAAGATATAATGGACTAAGTCTCCTTCATGCTTTTAGTGAAAGGAAAGGGACCCTCTCAGAGAAATGATTACTATTTTCGGGAGACCAAGATACCAAGATCTGTACCTCAGAAAGAATAACCCTATGTCCCAATATAGACCAGGGGCTGACCACATGGGAAATAACTTTTCCAAGAAAAATTTCTGTGGACTGTCTACTCCAGCAGCATTCATATGCAGGTAGAAAAGAAAGTGGTGTACAATAACAGAAAAATAACAGAGTTTGAGTCATTGACTCATCATTCAGTCAACATATGAGTGTACCTTATAGAAAACTAAATTTCTTTGGCTGGATTTCTCATTGTACTACCCTCATATCTCTAGATGAGGTGCAGTGTGTTTTCCTGGAAGATCACTCCACTGGACATTAACATAGATTTACATTCACATTCTATGATGAACTATACACTAAGAGTTGAGCAAATTCCTTCCATCTATGTTCAAAGAAGACAACAGAGTTCTGACGGTAAAAAATATAGGAGCTGTGATTCTTGCAGGCAGGCTGACTGTTAATGTAGTCCTTTTGGTTCCTTGAGGGCTCCCAAAACTCCCGCATCAACTGCAATCAACCAAGTCAAATGATCTTTTGATCTGCTCACACACGTATATGAAATCAGCTGTCATTCTCACGGAAGATTCATTTAGACTGTCAATCAAACAACATGAAGTTCATTCTCAGACTGAGAGGAAGGCAAAGCAGAGAAAAAGAAAATAAATAATCATTTGGGGGGAAAATGAAAATGTCTACAAAATGTTAAAATGAAAAACTAGAGCCATTGGCAAATATCACAGGGCGATAGTACAACAGAGGGAAATGAACATCCTTTTACCAGTTGTGATTGGAAATACTAGCAAAGCTTGGAAGTTATAGAACAGTTTTAGCTCATTCCATCAAAGATGTCTCACAGCAAAGCAGAGTTGTCTTAGAGATTATTTTCAGCTGAGGATGTTAATGAAATACCTGATAATATATTTCCTATTCGGCATATTTAAGTTTGTTATATATCGGCATTTTCTCTTTTATGCTTAGAGCTCCTGCCTGGTTCTAAACATAAGCTGTAGCAATCAGCAAGCTTTATTTTCAGCAGATAAAAATTAAAAACAGAGGACAAATAGGAAGGATGAAATGTAATTTTCCAGTTTCCTCTATCACTTTTACTATTAGTTTCTCATTACTGTTCTGAGCTAGGTCTCTTATTTGAAGATAGTGACCTTTAAGATTTAAGAAAACACATACAAACTCTGAAAAAATGTTTTTTTTTTTAATATCTGCAAGGTGCTATAGGGAAATTGGCCTGTTAATGGAAAAACAGAGAAGCAGTAGCATGTAACAAGAATATTTTGCAACGATTTTGAACGTGCTTGTTGCTTGTACATGATTTTTCTTAAGCAGTTAGAAGATAAACCACCTCCATTCATCACTGTGCAAGCATGTGATAGCAGTTATAGGGATGAAAGTATCCTTTATTCTGTCACTCTGTCAGCTCTGGGGATCCTTCAGGTTTTTTTGCTTGTTTGTTTTTTTGTTTGTTGCTTTTTGTTTGTTTGGGTTTTTGTTTGGTTTTTTCTTTTTTACCCAAAGAAAAGAACAATAAATATTTCATTCAGAGCTGGGTTTATGCTGAATCTATGGGGAGTCCATATTTCTTTATATAATTTTGAAATCAACATTTTTAATATGGGCCATTTCCATATTAACAGCTAAGCATAGCTGGTAATAGCATGGGAATGTTTCTGAGATTAATTGAGTCTGATTTTGTTTGCTTCAAGTTCTTCCTGACTCTCTTTTAGTAGCAGCATGGTAAGCCTCCAACAGCGAAGGTGTTAATCGAGGCTGTAGCTCAAGGAAGACCTCAGCACTTGGAAAGTTTTTCTTGCATAAATATATGAATGTTTTTGTTAAATTAAAAGGAAAACAGACAATTCAGATATGTAATTAATCAATTTCATTTCTAACATAGCTAGTTTTGAAGCCTTAGTCCTTTATATCAACTAAGTTCTAGAGATAATTAGGGACATACTCCTACTCATTTCCTGTCTCTTTCATTTTTTTTATGAAGACATGTATATAAGAGTGAAACTTGATAATGATGTCAGCTGTGAAATATTATCAGTCATCTGATACTTCAAGTGTACTGTCAGGAAAAAAAAACCAAAATAAATATGCTCAAGTTTCAAGGGACCTGAAATACGGTTTGATGTCAGCCTTCCCATTAAAACCATAGAGGAGTTGGTATAAAATATGCTTACTGCACGCAGTAATGACAGTCCTTATCAACACAGTTCAGAGGATTAAAGATTAATCATCTCACATTAGAATGAGAGTAGGTTTAATTTCCCTCTCACTTTACTCTTGGTTTTCTGAAGTGTCTTACATGAACGAAATTAACTAATAAATGTAATGAAGACTATAATTCTCTTTTCTTTCACATATCATAAATTTAACATAAAAAAAATAAAAATCCAAACAGTAAAATATCCAACTAGTCAACTCCCAAGTGAAATAAGATGAAGAACAAGCTTTCCATCTTTT
>VYXB01004618.1:235580-263880 GCA_013397135.1 Pachyramphus minor
AAAAAAATTTTTTTTCTTTTTTTTTTTTTTTTTTTTTTTTTTTTTTTTTTCTTTTTTAGAAATACATCCAAAACTTGTTGGGAATTTACAGTTTTCTTTGAATATGCCTTTTAAAGGAAAGGAAGCTCATTAAATTTGTATGTGTGCTTTAAAAGCAAAATATGGGCTTTTGAAAATTGTAATTAATTTTTTATTATTAAAATGTATTGACTTTCTTATGATTAGTATAAAGAGTAATAGTTAGGTTCCACTTCTAATTATTTCAACAGCTTGCTTCAAATTCTGGATTTGGAGCTTATTTTCATTTGCCTGTTTCAAAAGAACTCTTAGTTAAAATAAAAATAAATAATAAAAAAATAATGAAATTTGCTTCAAGGATCTTTGGCTCCACCCTGTGTCCATTGAGCTTTTCTAAATATCCGGCATGTCACACTAAAATGCAAAAGAAAAATATCGATTACATTTTCTGCTTAAACTTAGTGGGAACTTTTATCTTTGGCATCTGTGATGCTGGATTTGACCTCATTGTCCACTAAGGTGTGATGAAACGTAGAAAGTAGAGTATTTCCCATTTTTTAGCAAATAAAATATTTGAAATACAACAGAATTTAAGATGGAGAGACACATAAACTACTCAGAAATGTTTTCTATATTTACTAGTAAAGACATTTACTGGAACAAATCTTCAATTGATATAAGTGAATTGTTTATTTGTAGCAGAGTTTGACCAGCAAACTAGGAAAAGCAGAGTGTCTTCTGCTCATACAGAATAGATTGCACCTAAACTTTGAAAGAAGAACCAGATTTAACAAACCACCCTTTCAGATTCAGCTAGGTCAAATCTGAAGTCAGTTTTATGAAAACGAAACTCTTTTATGTTCTACAATACAAAAAGCATCTTCCCTAAAAGGATCTCAAAAAGGTGAAGTGTCCAGCCTAAAGAAGATCAAATGTCTTCCAGATTAAGTCACATGTAGAATTTCAGTTCCTGTATCCTGACTTTTTGTGTCTTTCTGCTCCTCTTCAACATTATGTTGAAAATAATGTGTTAGACAATAACTGCTAGAGTAGCAAGTGGTGTATGTAATGAATGGGATTTACTTTTTTCCTGGCTTATCAATATTTCATAGAGTTATCTACCTAAAATCAATCAGTGTTTCCCGCTTTCCTTTTAGGTACCTGCACTGATAATGAGTTGTGGGAGGCTTACGCTGTTAGAAGTGAATGTTACACTTTGCTGTTTCATTTATGTGCCTTGTCTTGTGGTGCACATCAGATCATCCAAGTCCCTCTAATTAATAGCAGAGATATCAGATGAGACCCTAGGCTTTTGGAAATTTCTCTCGTGAACTTTTCAGAGGCCTAACTAATGGGTGCCTCAATGCAGCCAGTAGTCACCTCAGGAATCAGGAGCATCTCTTGTTCTTCTAACTTACCTAGTATATTGTAAGGGTAATAGGTTACAGAGAACTAACATATAGGAAAGGGACATTTTAGATTACACCCTAGGAAGAAATGGAACATGTTTACAATAAAAAAAAAAATCATCTCCATATTTTCTCAGTTTTGTCTATTAACTTAATTCCTTGCTCTAATCACTCAGCTATTTCCACTTATTCAATTTTTTTTCTTCAGTTAGTTCTATATATTATTGAGTTTGAGGTTGGTAGGTTTTTTTTATGGTGGGTTTTTTCTTTTTTTGTTTGGATTTTGGGGGGCTTTGTCCTCTTTGTCATCTGTGGTAATTTTTTTCTAAAGCAAGATATGCTACCAAGAATTTATATTAGTTTTTCTTCCTAAAAAAAATGAGACATCAGGTTTGGTTCCATGATTTAGATAAACATCCATTTGTCTTGTCTTGCTGTTTTGTTTGTTTCGTTTGGAATTTTAATGCATGGTTTCTGGTCTACATCACTGAAGAGAAGAATTTGACAATCTGAACTTTTATCGACCAAATTATGCCACAATTTTTAATGCAAATATCACATTTTTTTTGTCTCCTTGCTAAGGAAGTACATAGTGAAAACACCTGCATAGACCAGAGTCCTATATGACCATTAAAAAATTAGGCTCAACCAGAGAGACAAAACAAGAGAGTGTTCTGCAGGGTAAGAAAAGAAAGGGCACTCTGTGCTTGTTTTACTGTATTTTTTTTCCAAGTTATACATTTTTCTTTCACCAGACCTTTTCCTCTCTTGTCTCTGGGAGCAAAGCAACTATTGTCTTCCCAGAAGCAGAGTGAAACAAAGGACTCAGCAAACCACTATGCAGTCCAGAACACGGGAGCTCATTACTGTCATTACTGCTCTCTCTGGTTTCTGTTAAAGAGCTGTCATTTCCTGATATATAAGCCACAGACTGAACACTGATCACCATGGTAGCTAGAGACAGATGTGTATCAGAACAAATCAGTCTGGTGTACAGTTTTCAGTAACTGTCAGGGGCTCAAATGTTCAACAGTGCTGGTTTAGGGCCAGTGGAATTTGGCCTAACAGTTCTTTTCTAGCCACACAACTTCTTTTCTAGATTACACAGCTTCGTAAAAAAATATTCAGAATTTCTCACAGTCATTAGAAAGAAAGTTATAATATAGCTGGGGAGGCATTTTGAGCTTGATTTTATTAAGAGTTGATTACTACAAGGTATTTTATCAAAGGGACTTTGTTAGTAATGTTGCCACTATTTTTCATGGACATACTGATAACACCAAGACTCTTTACTCCCTACTTAGAAGTAAACAGACACATACACCCCACACTCACTGCAATGACTCCTGAGTCCCTCATTCAAATTGGGAAGAAGATGGGAGAACTTAGAATTAGACAGAGCAAAGACCAAAACAAACCCCCTAAAAAATGAACAATCCAGATAAGGTAACAGCTGATATATTACCTGTATAACGTATTCATAAATTACTGAAGAAAAACCCCACATTATTCACCTTAGCTGTTTCTATTTTGAATACACACTTCTGAAACCAGAATAAGCTTCATATCTAGGTAGTCCTTTATATTCTGTTTTCTGTTTTGTAGTCACAAAATTATATAGCAAACATCTGTAGATCTCCTTTGCTCAAGTATATCACCCATTCTGAAAATTTAGTTAGGTAATGGCTGGAAAAGATGGGAACAAATGCCATGATAAATGGCTATTCAAATTTTTGGTGTGTGTTGATGAAAGTAAAACCACCTGTACTGTTTTAATTGGACAGTTGTAGTTTGAAAACTAGTTCTCTTATATATCTTATAATTATTCATGATCCAGATAAGGCTATTTATATTGTAATTGTTTTCATTATTCAAGCATATTCCATCTCCAGGTGAAGTTCTGAGAAAACAGAAAAGGATGTAGATTCCAAAGTACCTTTTGCCCTGAATGATGAATAGTCCCATCCAAATTAATTCACAGATTCACACATACTTAAATTCTTTATTTGATCAGGGGCTAAAATTTATACATATCTGTGAATCCTTATCTTTATGTTAATAATATTTATAACTACATTTTCCAAACTCACTCAGGTGAGAAACCAGATCTCTTAGACTTTCAAATAAGATTTTCAAATTACTCATCCTCTATATGGAGATACCTGCCTATTTTCTCACAAAACCTTGTAAATATGAAGTAGTTCTACAATAGCAGTATTTAAACTGTAGATCTTATACAACTTTATTTTAATCTGATAACCTAATTAAAAAATTAGTTCTGTATGTATTTATTATTTGGAACAATTAAATGAATTTATACAGTCCTCATTTGAACTGTGAAGTTTCTAAGTAGTCGTCATACTCACAAATTAGTCAAGTAGGTTGTTACAACAGCATCTGGCTTTAAAAAATCTGAAAGCAACAGAAGACAAGGGACTATAAAAGGCAAAAAAATTAAAAAGAGAAGTTTCACTGATAGTAACTTCATTTCTGCAAAAGCTTCAAGACACACACACAAATAAGAAAATAAGCCTAAACAAACGAATAACTTTCAACTTTGAAACTTGACTTTACAGAAAAATATTTATACTGAGTGACATATGAAAAAAATTAGTTCAGCCTTGGAGTCCATGTAATTTGTTAGGTTGCTTGCAACATTCAAAGGCAACATTTCAAGTGCTCAGTATAATACACTGAAACAGTTTTATTGTGAATGAAGACTATTTATTTAGGAAAACAAATTAGTCTCAATTATAATCAGTTAAGGATCAAGCTGAGTCATGATCAAAGAGTGTCAATTACCTTTACGTATATTTTCCTGGTATTCTAGAACATCATTAGGGCTTACTTCCATGTCTCTTCTAATAATCTATAACAAAATTCTAAAAGGTCAATTAATTAACAATGTAATATTCATATTCTCCTAGTGTGAAATAAAGCAGAGCTCAAGGAAGTGATTGTTAAGTGTATGAATACTATAACTCCAAATATCTCACTCAAGATTGTCACTGGTGATCATTTTTTCCAGATCCTTTTGAAATGGTTAATGATATTTTTATGGCTGTCACAGTTCCCTATCTCCCAGGGTCATGAAACAGAATATATCCTTCTTTTTTTCTTGATATTCTTTGAAGGACATTGACAGCTTCTAGTCTCTAAAGTGAAGTCCTGTTAGTATACAGACATACAAAAGAATCTAGAGCACTGTAAAGGAATGCTAAAGTCCTGGATGAAATAGTCAAAATATAAGTCTTTAAAGTAAATCTTCCCCTTGCCCACCACATTTTCCTCTCCTCTTAAATACTTATTTCCAGACCAGGCACTTCAGAGATTTCTGCAGTTGGACTATCTTAAATGCAGACATCTAAGGTGTGTTTCTAGTCCTGCAGGGAGATCTCTGTCTTCTTAAGCAGCTTCGAAGGTATTGAACTGCAAAGTCCACATCAGCTCCTGTGTTCAGGTATATTCCCCAACAACCTAGATGTGCATCAAATTGATTTACAGGAAGGAAGAAAAGCCAACTCTGATTATAATTATAATTATAAGCAGCAGAATGGTGATATGACATGCTATAGCTATGTCACTTCTCAGCAAAAGTCTCACAGAGTACAGAAGGGTTTGAAATCTCTACATTGTCACTTGTCCTGACTCTTCTTATCTGTACTTCAAAAATGTTTTAAAGGTGAAAATATTCCAAGATGAAAATATTTCAAGGTTCCTCACCAAAGGCTCTTAAAAACTCTAACGAGTAATGGGATACAAAGAAAGGCCTTCAAATTAAGGCAAATATACTGGGAAGAGGAAAAAATAGGGGGTAGAAATAAATTCTCACTTTTTGCAGGAGAAGGAAGGCACGGCATCAGAGGACTGTGGCAAGGAGTTGTGTCATGACCTGTCCTCTTTAAGCATGGAGTATGTGATACTGCATAGCTACTGAATAAGACAATGAAATTTCTTCACTGCTAACTTATTCCAGGCAATAAAAGCAAGTTCAAGAACTGTAAAAAGGATCTTTTAATATTCATCAAGAAAATGGCATATTAAGTTCAGCTTACATAAAAGTAGTGGCATGCACTTGAAAATGGAAGTCCAAAATGTACATAATACATAATGATATTCTCTGAGGTATAAGAACACAGGAATGAGATCCTTGAGGAAAAATGCAAAAAGCTTATGCTACTTTCTGTTAATCAAAGAATTTGTGTTAAAACAGACAACATTCCCTATTAAAAAAGAGTAAACATTTCAGTTTCTGAGGAAGATTGTGTTTAGCTCTGTAGTTCTGCAGATCAACAACTCTGATTGTAATTATTCTTCATCTTTGACACTATTTTGAGTGAGTAGTCAGCTTCAGAAGGTTAATATCATGTAGGTTACTTGCCAGTCAATGACAAGAAAAGATTAGCCATTTTTTGTGAAAGCTCATTTAACTTTTTGGAGCTTAAAATTTCCCTCAGAAATGTGCAAAACAAGCAATTGCAACCAATTATTAAAGTTAAGTGGGAAGTAAGAATGCATCATTTACTCTTTAGACTTCATTAAGCCTGGCCTTGCTGTCTCTCAGACATAGTAAAAGGGATGTTCCCTGGAAAAGGATAGTAAGCAAGGAGGGGGAGGTGAAGACAGACCCAGTCATCTTGTGGTCACCTTGGAAACCTATTCATACATGGAAAGATTTTAATACTTACAGGGGACATTTGGGTAACCAATTACAGTTGACTTGCTTTCACAAAGGGGTGGCCTAATTTCAGAGGATGAACATAACATTGCTGGCAGGAGTTTTGAATTTATCCTAGAGGAACTTTCTTGCTTTATTGCAAGATATCAGACAAATGAGAAAAAAGGAAGGCATTAAACCAATTTATGTGTTTTGTAAATATTTTTAGATTTTTTAAAAAATTATTTTTATTTTTTTAATGAAAATAATTTTGGCTAAAAAATGTAACCAAATTTTACCCACACAAGATTTCACATTATAAAATATTGCTTAGAAAAGAACAGTCATGTACAGGAATTTTAACAAAACTAATAGAAACTAGTCGCAGTTGGCTTCAAAAATTATATAAGTACTTTAAAACCTCACAAATTCTACACAAAAAACACACATTGTGTGCTCTTAGAAGGAATTAAAAAACCCACAGTATTGTAATCAAATATATAGAAAGGGTATAATTAATGCTGTGTGTGCAAACATACTCCAGTGTTTCAAAACTTTTCTTTTGGCTCGTTATCAGTGCAGGTTCAATTTTCTCTTACGGTAGTCATGCCTTTGCTTGATTTGATATAGTGATAAACAGATTTCAGAGATGCCTGTCTGCTTTGAGATCTCCATAAGTATGAAGTTTTACCTGGGTCTTGTGCAGATTTATGTGATCATAAAACTGGAATGAAATCTAGAAAGTGATACCAAAGAAATGAAAATCTGTTCACATTGTCTTGCTGTTTGGCTGACAGCAAAACATTCATCTGTGTTACTCCTTACTCCATAATCAGTCAAATAATATTTTTTTTTGCTATCAAATTAATTTATGAGAATAGTGAAAATGGTCACTGGATAACAGGGGATGCCAAATACTTGAATCTTTTTCTTGGACCTGTAAAAATTAATGTTCTTCCACCAGTTTATGTTAGCAAAAAGTGTGTTATGGAGAATAAAATAACTAAAGAGCAAAACAGATAGCACCTACAACGAGAAAATTATCCTTGGCTGCTGAATCCTAGAGCATAGACTAACTCCTGTCCATACAAACAACAGTATTATAACAAACTTGTATGCTTAAAATAAAATGTTGCACATGTTGACTCAGCAGGCCAACCAGAAGCAGAGGCAAAAGCTATCAAATGAAACCCGGTTCTGGTTAGAAAACACTGGCAAGAATAATTTCTAAGCACAAGTTTGAGACTTTGCTTTGCAAAGTAAAGGTTTTTTGCTTTGCAGGTCTCTGGCCATTCTATATTGTGATCTCTTTGCTCCTTTGAAGGTCCAGAATATTTTTAGGTTGTTGCAGCTAACTTTCCTGCCTGTGGAGGTGATTACCATCATGAGAGTGGAGATTTGGCACATTCTAGTTGTCTTCAAGACAAAGTCTGCCATTGGAGGCTACTCTGGAAGATACAGAATTTTTTTATTTATTTGCAGTATAGCCTGGGCACTCTGCAATACATTTTCTTACAAAGATGTCAACTTGCATTTGTTTGGAGTTTTGAGCTCTGGATCAGGTAAGCTACATAGTCTGACCCCTCTTTTGCTGCGACTGAAGATGCTCAAGAAGAGGAGCTTATATAATGCAATGTAGGGTAGCCAGGAAGTGTGACAAAGCTAGAAAAAAGACATCGTGAAGCATGAGTGAAGAAATAGTGCAGACAAAACCACTAGTGACTTTGCTTTTGCAGTGGCACAGAACCATGTCTCAAAGCCCCGTCTTTTCCTGTCTCCCTACTGCCACTTCTTTTTGTAACAAAGAGTAACTATTCCTGCTTCTTCTGTGTACAAAATACATTCAATAATCTGACCCATTACCAGGAAATTAAGACTGCAAACTACTCAGGCTTGCTGACTCTATTGATCTCTCCCTAAACTCAAGGGGAAGCTGTATAGCTGTGGGTAGAGCAGAGCTGAGCC
Organism: Pachyramphus minor; assembly: GCA_013397135.1. Lineage (NCBI taxonomy): Eukaryota > Metazoa > Chordata > Aves > Passeriformes > Tyrannidae > Pachyramphus > Pachyramphus minor. The sequence goes on from VYXB01004618.1 coordinate 243,630, forward strand.
TAAGACAGGAATGAGCTTGGAGCACAAAGAAAGCATCTGTGGCCAAAATTAACTTGTGTTTGCCTGCCAAGGTAATCATGAACAGTATTATCGCAGAAAGGAAGAAACAGCTTGGTTTTGGCATTTGAAAAGCAAAACGAAACACTTAACACTTAACAGAACTATTATTGTTTATGTAGGGTGTTTTTCATGCCAGTGATTCCTGTCTTTCTATTGGAAATAGAGGCTCAGTAGCTGATAGGTCTGGGACTGCCGTTAGCCTGTGCATTCTCTGGTAGCCATTTGCCTACTTACTTCAAAGACATGCCACAAGGCTATTAAAAATCCTGTTATTGAATCACTCGCTTACAAGGCAATGGGTTTCTCCCTTGCTTCCTCATGGTTAATAAAGATCATGCTGCTAAGATTAATGGCAGTTCTTTTCTGATAGACGGATGTTTTGTGCAATTAGTGTCCTGTCCTGATAGGTCTAGAACAGGCACCATTCAAATTAGTCACATTATGAAGAAACAAGAGCTTTATTCCCTCACTTGTCATTATGTGTAACGGTGAGAGCCAGCTGATACTAATAACACTGGTTTACTTTTCTTCATGTAAATCCAAGGTAAGCCTATACTGGAAACCTGCGGAGAATGAGAAAGTTCATGTTCCACGGAAGAAGACAGATGAAGGGAAGAAGAGGAAATATTCAAGACTAGACAGAAAACTAGGGCAAGACCTGAAACTGTTTTATTATTGTGGCTGGATATGTGTATTCCTCGGTCTGTACAATAGAATGAGTTTCTTTTAAATCCTGAAAATTGTCATGAAATGTGTATTGTGTCTTGTTCCGCGTAAAAAAGTCATATTATCCACTGATTTAGACATTTGAGAGTGTGAATGAGCAGACTGGTGTGTCAGCAAGAATATGGGTAGTTAGGAGGTCAAAATGGTCCATCTTGCATTAAAATACAGTATTTTATGTTTAATATGATATAGAGTTGTCAAAAAAATGTTTCAAATGAAGAGACTACTATAGTCGACTGTATCAAGCGATCTTTAACAGAATGCAAGTCTAGCGCGAGGGAACAAAATGCTGCAGCCAGAAAAGAGCACACAATGAAGCCCTTAGAAAGGGCTTTGAGAGTTGTTGATGTGGAAACAGAAATAAGAAACCTTTAATATCAGAAGTACTGAATGTTCACAATTCTTATTAAGGTGAATGGGAGCTAAAATAGATGCCCATAATCTTTTCAAACCCTGAATTGTTAAAAAAGGTTCTTCAGAAAGTGCTATGAAAACAGGAGTAAATGGGAAAAGAAATTATTAAAACTATGAGAAAGCTTTTTTATAAATTGCTAGGTAGAGTTCATTCATCAATTTGTCACCTCCAGACTTGTCAGATTATTTTGGTGTAAATCGCTGTGAAGTTCAACTCAATCTAAAGTGTTATACCACATGAGGAAGCAGTCCAATCTTGGAACCAGTGACTTTTATTTAATATATTTGGATCTCTAAATATAAAGTTTCTGTGCTTGCAGTTGTGTTTTTCCTTTGAGCAAAGAATTTATGATATGTATGTGAAAAACTGCTATTCTGCTCTAGTGAGTTCTTTCCTTTCATCATGCTCCTTCCAAAGCACTTACTGTTTCTAAGTGGAAAGCATGCCCCTACCATATTTCTTACTCCTGAATAAGGAAAGAAATGTGAGTATGATGAGATTCTGTTCTGACATACCATGCACGGTCTAAAGTGTCAGTTAACATTAGCCTTGGATGGAATTTTGCACTAACTTTCAACTGAAAATAGGAAGAGCTTCCAATGAGCAATTCCCTTAGAGTGGAGAAGGTGGAAAATTGGTTTTATAAGCATAAAACAAATTGAAATGAGTCCTTGAGCATTTTACCTGTTAATTTAGTATGTGAAGAACCTGCAGCTGATGGAAAAAATTTCCATTATTTTTGAATTACTCATATTCTCTTTATATTCATTAGGTCACCTTCCATGAAGCCTGAAAAAGACTACCAGTAATTTATTGGCATGTGGGCAATATTAATCAAATGTCCAAAATGTGTTCTGGTGTTTTAAGTGTGCCTCTTTAAGTGTGTCAGAAAGGAGTAGAATCCCATATATATCTGCTTTCATTCAACTTTATATGTGAGATATTCACAAGTCCTAAGGGAAAGAACTGACTTGCAAAAACAAGACAAAAAGTTTGACAACGGCATTCAGAGTTAGTAACCAGAGTACTGCCAGAGCTCTTCAAAACATTTTTAAAATTTATTTTAGGATGAAGAAGTTTATTTTCCTCCTTGGAAAGAACAAAACAAAATTAGCAAAATACTCAGTAAAGTAGGTAAGCAGCTGAAACCTCTTCATTTTAAAATGAACCACCACTAATTATAGTCAAAATGTGGTTGTTGAGTAGAAAGAAGGGGGAAAAAAAAACCACCACAAAAACATCAATGGTAAGGGGCTGCTCACAGACCATTCTCACACAGCAAACTAAATTGTAGTTTATCATTATAATAGTATAAAGATTTATTCCAAGGTTGGCAGGTTGATGTAACCCACTGTTAAGTAGGCCAGTCTCACTAGTTATTGAATGTCTAGAAAATTGAGTAGGTTCTGTCCTTTCTTGACAGCTACAGCTGCACTCATTAATTTTCAAGATGAGCATTTTAGCTGGCAACTTGATAATGGCTCCATCAAGTGGTACAACTGCTTCATTGCACACTTTTGGTACCACTTGTTAAGGAAAACTTGGCTTCTTAATTTTGGCTAAGGGATGTATTTGGCTCATCTTATGAATAATGAACTCTGCCAATAGCTTTCATAGGGCAATTTTTAAGAGAAAAAAGATTTATCACCACTAAAAGGCCAATATTTATCCTGTGAATATAAAGGATTTAGAAGAGCGAGAGAGATTCTCAGATGGATCTCAGAGAATGTCAGAGCTTAGATTGCAAATAGATGCTCATTACATGTCTCTTATTATTTCTTCCTGAAACTTAGTGAACGAGTTCAGTTGTATGTTAGCACTGGATTTGTTGGTATTGGCGGGGGTGGGGGGGAATTCTTTATGTTGCCTAGGAAGTGGCCTTAAAGTTTTCTGCTTTTTTTGTCTTCTGCAGATATAAAACTGTATATAACTGAATATAGTAATTATGTTATTTGGTTACCTTGCACATTGTTTTCATAACACTTTGTTAATGAAATACCTACCAAGTCAATAAAATATTGTTCTGCATCCGACGGGGAGATATAGTCCAACATAGCTCATGGAAAACTAGGATTTGGAGATCCAGGTTACAAAGCTTCAGGGCATTAGTATCTCTGCAGGCAAATAAGCTGAGAGGTGTGAACTATCTCTTAAAAGTGAGTTCTGCTTAGGGTATAACCCATCTGCTATGCTTTGGGCAAATGCTTTGAAGGAAACCAAAGAAAAAGCAACCAAACAAAAAAACAAACATAAAAAAACCCCCAAAACATACCAAAAGAAAAGTATGATAAAAATAAAAGGACTATTCAATTAAAAATAAAATTATTCTTTGTATTTATTATCCATATTTTATGATAAGGACAATCAGAAATTATTGATTTTTCATTATTTGCATTTGCAGTCATCCGCAGTTCACAATTTATTACCTATTTCTGTCCCTACTTAATGGTGTTCAGTTTAGTAGTAAAATTGAGTTTTAACCATGGTATTTGTTCTGATTTTTTTCTTGGCATTATATAGAAGATTGTAAACTGGGATTTTTGTAGATGTCCTTGTGTAATGTGACAATGGTTACACCTGCAACTGTACACAGGCTTGACCTAAAATTCTTTCTTCCTCTATCCTCTTAAAGAAGAAAGTTGTTTTTACTTTTCTCAGTCTGCCATGACAGGCCACAGTTGTATACGTATATATCCCAGGTATTCCTTTGATGTTTTCTGGGAGTCTAAGAACTGGAAGGGGCAAAAACCATGCTAAGGGAGTGTTTTAACAATGAACTGATATCAGAACTGGGGATAAGTGAAATAGTCCCTATGTTACCCTTCTTTTATTAACTACAATAGGTATAGATACTGATTCTTGTGCTTGCCTCTGTATCATCTCTAGCCTTTATGCAGCACCTTTCCATTTCCCATAGGTGTGGGAGAGAACCTTGGCATACTTATCCAGCATTCAGGAAGAACCGTGCTAGCTCAAATTTGTTCTACTCTTGGTAGGACATCCAGGAGCATTCTTGTCTGGTCAGGTTTGTTTTCATGTTTGATAGAGTGCAGCCATAAACCTATTCTGATGATATGAGCAGTAATAAGCCAGAAAGGGTTCTCTTTGAAATAAGGAAGAAATTTTTTATGATAATGGGGATAAAACACTGGAACAGGTTGCCTACAGGGGTGATGGATGCTCCATCCTTGGAAACACTCAAGTTCAGGTTGGATCGGGCTCTGAGCAACCTGATCTCACTGAAGATGCTACTGCTCACTGCAGTGACTTTTAAAGCTCCCTCCCAACCCAAATTATTCTATGATTCTATGATCATTCTATGATAAAACAACCCAGAAAAAATTCTGTGCTGTGTGTTTGCTAGCACATTTGATTCAAATGCTACGAACATTTTATATGCGGAACCAACTATGTCTCACATGCCTGATCAGGTGGTCGGCAGTCATTATGAGCATTGGAGAGTTGCTGTTGCAATAAACAAAAATGGATCATATGTGTAAATTTCATCCCTATTTAATAATTTTATATACATGTAGAAACTGAAGGATACAATCTGTTTCATGTGAAATTTTTTCATTAAATTCTGTGGAATGTTCTTCAGTAACTTATAAAACTTCACTCAAATATAAAAACAATGAAAGATTTTTCAAAATATATAATCACTGCAACAACAAACATGAAATCCATTCTAGGCTATCTCATTGTTTAAATCACAACTTTGAAAAGCAGAAATAAACTTAAATGGATGGAGCAATATTAGAGTCCATACACTCAGTTTCCAGTGGCAGTTGTAAGGATTTAAGCATATATTTCATTGTTTCTCTGAAAATATCTTGTCAAACTGCTAAGTAACAAAGTGAGGATCATGGATATTAGTTTTGTGTTGTTGAAAGAAAAATAAAAAGCATGCACAGTATTGCTTGGCTTTCTCTATCACTAGTCCTCTTCACACAGATTATTAACCAATACAGAGTGAGTCATCCATTTTCTTTGAACTATTTTTTTATTTCCTTCAACTATTAAAGTAGATCATTGTACATTATCTATGTCAGTAAGATTCATAAATCTAGTTGAAGGAGTGTACTTACATGAAAAATCCTTCACCATTAACATGATGCAGCATTTCATAGGCAAGGACATTCCTAGCCTGTCCCAAAGTAAAATTTTCCTTTCAAGGACTGTTTCAAGGTGGAATCATAGAGATATCTAGGACAAGGCTTCCAGAAATCATCTGATTCATCTCTTTCTCTTAAATCAACTTCTCCAGTCCTCTAAAGTCAGCCCATTAGATCTACAGGTCTGTCCTGTTGTCTGTAGCTAATTTCGGGAAGATCAAGCTGATCCTTTCTGTGGAATACAACCCTTCCTCTTTTACTTTTTCTCTCTGCCTTGCAGAGGCAGTAGCTGTCCATTGCAGTACTTGAGTCACCTGAGTTATCCAATTTCTGTACTTGTAAGATATCATTATTCTGATGTTACCCTAGAGTTTTTGATTTTTTTTTGTTTTTATGGATTTTAGAATTAGTTGTGTACTGAATGTAGATTTTAAAGCAGCTATATTTTACACCTTACCCTTAAAACTTTTGCTCCCTTATCTTACCTCTTACCTAATTTGGCCTAGCGTTTTTTTTTCTCCTTGGTCTTTCAGGCGTCACTGAGACTGTATGTGGAAACTTAAAATTTCTTCTTTATTTCCCAGAATATGAGTGTTGACATCCAGGCACTCGAGTGAAATGTCATCTCTGCCTTGTCTTTGTAGGAAGTGTGGGAACTGCTCCCATGGCACTTTCAGCTTGTCCCTGGGTCATTGCTTACCTCCAACATTTGAACACCACCCCTGAAATAATCTAGCTGAAAGCCACTTCTGTAACTTACGTATTTATTAACAAAGATGTCATTGCCCCTATTTGATAGGTGGGTGTCATCCCTCTGTAGTTACCCACAGACTTAGAAGGCTATCTTAATAATCATGGAGGCCAAAGCTCTGCTGGAAACAATGGTTGATGCTGATTTGTGTTATAGCCTCCCTCTGCCTGCCCTTCCTTCTGACTGGCAGCTTATATTTACTGTTTATGGTAGAAAATAACCTGTGTGACTCTCCCCTTTACTTCATCTCCTAGGTTCCTGCAGTCCTGGTTGATTATATAGGTGTATTTTTTGTTCAGTATATAACTGGATCCAATGTAATTACAAAGAAGAATTAATTTTTATTATACAAAGTCAAAATAAATACTCTGATGATTTCTGTGTATTCTTATGAATTAGCCCACAACCATTTTTCTAAAATTACTATTATTTAATTGAATGTCTCCAATGGAAATCTCTTCTCTCGGAATTTCCAAACAATACAATACACAAAACAACATTAATGGGTTTAAAAAAGTAAAACTAAAAAAACCCTCCTAAAATAAAATCTTGGAATCAAACAACTCTCTCTCTCTCTCNAAAAAACCTCTTTTCCTCTCTCCCAAAAAAAAAAAAAAAAAAAAAAAATTCTCAGCATCATTGAACAGCATTATTATTCTGACTACATCAAATACGGGAACCTGAGATAGTACCTTTATGAAACACATGTTATTTTTATTATTTTTAAATAAGAAACAGTAACTTTTTTTTTTTTTGTCTTTTCAGTCATTAAGGATGAAAGTCAACTAGGTGTCTGTGAAACTGTCTTTGAATATGGCAACAAGGGGATATAGTACCCTAAACATAAGTATTTGTTGTCACTTTAGACATTGCATGCCTGGTCTCCAGCTGTAGTTCCAAAAGGATGAAGGTATCTCATAAATCTCGTTCTGTACATGCAGGTTTCCTTTGGAGGTCATGGATAACTGGGTCATGTTTTCACTTGAGTGGTGAAACTTTATGTGCTTCAAGGTTTCCACCTTCAGATATGTTGGTGGAGAATAAAGAGAACTGAGGAATTAAATGTGGTATGAGACAGAGGTTGAAAGGATGTCCTGTTCCTAATTTTAATCTATATATTTAAAAAAAAAAAAAATCAGAGATTTTGCCCTAATCCCTTGACTCCAATAAATAGGTTTTTATAAATAGCATCAAATATCATAGATATTAGCAGAAGCAGCAATATAGGCTTTTTTCCCCTGAAACCTGATTATCTCAGTCTAGAGAAGTTCTTTTTATTATGTTTTTCTGATTATGATTTTGATACTTTAAAATCAGAATGTAAAAGCTATACTGATATTTGTGGATTTGTATGTATGGCAACATCAGTTTCTTTTCCTTATTGAATGACATTATCACTACACAAGTCAGCTATAAAGTCAAAAATATTCCAGAAGGTGTCAGCAGAGTATTAGAAAATAAAAATGAGGATTCTGTCTTAGCTGTATGGTATTAAGATGTTGCAATGGCAGAAATTGCTGTTTCACATGGGGATTTGTACAAAGAAAATATTGTCTACAACTATTCCTTGTTATTCTTTTATGATAATGTAAAGAAGTCCTGTATTTCTGTACTTTCAACTGATAAGTTAGCTAAAAGAGACTGAAATATATTCTGCTGAGAAAAAGGCCTCAGATCTAAGTATTAGTGTAAAACAAAGAAGCAAAAACATCCTCTGCAAAGATGGCAACAACACTTTCACTGGGCTGAGGGAGTGACCAGCCAGGTTTAGGGCTAGAGCATGAGAAATTGCTTGGACAGTTATATGCCACTGTTGAGGCCTTTTATTGGTCGTGGAGCTGTATCACTGCTTCCAAAGGAGAAAAGTGGATGTTTTTATTCATGATCTTCTGTCTCTAATCCTCTGTTAGTAGCTGGATTCTGCTCCCTCTCAACTCAGTGAAAGACTTTTAAAGAATTCACTGATACAAAATGCCTGACATGACACAATTCTACAGTTATGCACACTTTAATAAACTAAATTACAGCACAGACAACAAGAACATTCAATAACTGTAGTGATTTAGGAGTACAGTAATTGTCACTAGCCAATGCATCAACTCTACTAAAAATGGGAAGAGAAAAATACAAGCACCTTGGGGTGACTTAGCAAATTTTTGGAGAGGCTTTTAATCTATGTCATTGTGAAAGAAATGAGACTAAATAGAAGATGGAATTTAGCTGTGTGTCATTTAGCTGTGGGGATTTCACACTGATAAAACTGATCCATTCTAGTTTGTCTCTTTTCTTGCCTTCCTAGTGAAGAGTATGGTTAGGTTATGGTCTGTAATGATCAATACTAATGAAAATTAATTAATTAATCAATGAAAATTGTACTTACCTTAAGTAAAGAGGAAGTGGTTGCACTAATGTTTTTAACTATAAAATTATAGAAAATACACACATAATTGAAGTACAGTCTCATTATTGATTTTGTATAATGTAACATTAACAATATTAATTAGAGCTTCAAGTTTGCACTGGGGGAAAAGCAGCTTACAATGACCTTCAAAAGTTGCAGCATACTCACCCCATTGGTACTCACTTGTTCTGCACATCAAGTTCTCATAAATTCCCCAAGAGAATAAACCATGCAAACAAATTACCAGATATGTTGTATGATGTATCCCTTCCCAGACTCTTTTACACCACTTGAAGAGAGATGGGAAGAATAGTGTCTTCCAGGCAGCCTCCTTGCTCCTCAAGGCTGGTGACAGTGGCTATCCCATATGCAGGCCCTGCAAGAAGGGAGGGTTCTCATTCTCTTCCAGCTCTCACTGGAAACTGGTTGATATTTCTGGTCATTAGAAACTAGCTCACTGCTATTGCAATACTAATCTCAGCTAAGGGTGTCCTAACTTGTGGGGTTTTTTCCATCTTTTTAGATCAGAGCCAATTTTAGTTGTTAAAGTACAGGTTGGCAGGTGACTGAAAATAGGATAAGCATGGAAATATAAAGTAAATAATGGACTGCAAAAGACATGAGAGGCTATGCAATTAGGTTTTTATATTTTTTTATCTTAGAATTAAACCAAAAATAACTCATCCAGGCATGATGAACCATGTCTTTGTTTTGCCTTTTATTCTGTTTTATGAAGTTGGCCATTGGGAATTTTGTTTGTATATGACCATGCTAAAAAAAAAAAAAAAAAGGCACAGTATTCCAAATGCATTCAACCTGATGAATAGCTGCTTATAAGGCTGAAATTAAAATATTATCAGAGTATTTCCATCATGTTCTTTCATAAAATTAATCTTAATATGACTTTCTTTTTTTTTCAGATATTACAGGTTTTCCTTGTCATCCCTATCTAGAAAATTTCACAATGAAGGAAGATCATATTATGAGTCTTTTTATTGGTTGTCATGTACCTTATGCAACTTCAGAGCACTTGTTTAAATCATTTGAATGGGTCAAGGCTTTGAAGTTTAAATAAGCTCTGAAAGGATGAAAGGATCAAGGATGAATTGCAGTTAATGATGTTTTCAAGTTCCCTCTTAAAGTGACTTTTATGAACAAAAAGAACTACAAAGATTTGTCTTTGAGTGAGTATTTTCAAGGTCTATAATTGAAAACAAATGTAAAAAACACCTTAGCATTAAATTAGGCATGCGTGTGAATATATTAAAGTATGATTTTCTTGAAACAGAGTATCTGTACTTATCAGGTATATCTAAACTGTGGATAAATGAATATTTCTTATTCCATTATTATTCCTTGTTCATATTCTTAGGCGAAGCAAGGGGGAATTTTCTGGGATGCAAAGTGCATTACTTCCCTTATCACTGAGTAGGGAGCTCATTCCAGACACCTGCTAATGAAGCCTTTTTCCCAAGGACTCCCTAACAAAGAGGCCTCCTCTCAGGGTGCTTGCAGGGGACGTCAACTGAATTAGCTAAATGTTGCTTTCATGCCAGTTACAAAACATTTTTTTAGATACAGTAAAAGCTGATAAATTTTAACACTGCAGAGACTGCACAGTCATATTTAGAATGGTAGTAAGAAGAAGACTAGATCATGTGGTCAATGTGAGTCAGCTTCATGTAGACAGTCTTCAGATTTAAGGTAGTGGAGCCTTACTTAGAGGCATTGCTAAAAAGAGTTTTATTACCTTCAGTGCCAGAGTTACAGAATCTTTCATAACACCACTTCTTTTCCAGAAAAGAGGCAGTGTGCTAAGTGTGTTACACAAGATGTTTTGCGAGATGAGGATCTGTGAAGCAGAATAGTGACAATAGGTAGAGACCTGTGAAATGAAGCATATACTGAAAGAAATACTGAAAGATTGTCGAGAACCTTCCTTACAGCTATTGGGTTGTTATCACTTTGGCCACAATAGCTAATAAAGCACAACAATATTTTATATTCCTTACTTTGAAGGCATGACATCTCAGGAAGGTACATTTTTAACTCCGACAGTGACTTGTGAAGGACTTGCTGAGGACTAACCTACTCGTCAGTAGCTTGAGGTTAAAATTTTAGTTTTATATAAGTATAGTCATGGAACTAACTGTTTGTCAGTGTAGAATTGTATTTAACTCATCATTGGGTGACCAAATGGTATGACTAAGCTTACCATATTTTCGGAGGAAAACATGAGCTTATGTGATCAGACGTTCCTCAAGTGTTTGTTGTCATTTTGTTCTAAGGATGAATTTTTAGAAAATTAATCTGACTTTTGTGGCTCAGTGAAAGTACTGGGCAGAAGAAATCAATATACTGGTATGTATACAGGAACTTCTTAATCCATGATCGATATTTGCTGTGCAGAGAAACAGGTGACAAGCAGGATGTAGAGTATCAGATTAAAAATTTGAAGAGCACACAGTTTAGCTTTGATCAATTTTAAGAAATTGCAGCTGTACAGCTAACATTCTTAGTTTGTCTTTTTTAGTAACTGATCATTAAGAAGTTTCAGAAAGAATATTACAGTTCTATGATTGACATTCCTGAAATATGAATTTGACTTGTTTTTCTAAATCTTTTGCATTCTGTCCTTCCTTATCTTCTAACAGATTACTTCTTATGAACAAGATGGGCAATTTTACAATCTGCTCTATACTTCAGACAGACCTAAAATGAGTAGTTATTTTGAAGTTAAGTCAGATGAAGGACAGCACAAAACAGAAATTAGATATCAAATCTTGAGCATTTAATATGTCATTATGATACATGTATTTTTAAAATCACTCTGCAGAGATGCACATGAACTAAAAGAGGAAGTTCAGAAGTTTACCTCAGCATAAGAGGTCTATAGAACTAATGTGACAACATGTATATTTTGGCAAGTTCCCTGTCTTACTACATTGGATCCTTGACCCAAACAGCTGGGTCAGCTGGAAGTGGTTTTGAAATGAAACCCCTCAGATACAAATGCTCAGTTTCTTAATGAGTTTCTGGTCTGGTGTGCTATCCCCTGAAATAAAACGGTCTAGAGAAATGAGTACTACTGGCTGGTTGTATAAAAGCCCACTCCAGTCTTTCGACACTTGCATATCTGTATTGCATTCAAACTTTGGGTCACCCACTGTGCACAGTCCAAAAGGCAATATTTAACTCTGTGTTGCACAAGTTGTAACAGTCCAGGAGGCCATTATAAATTAACTGTATAAACTAAACAGGCTTAAAAACTGGCTTGCAGTACTGTTTATTTTCTGGAACAATATTCTAGAATGTTTGTGCTGCATCTCTGGCAAAACTATTGGTTAATGCTTGGCATGAGTATAGGGTATGAGATAGGATATTTCCAGCTGGCAGTGTAGATGAAGACACCCCATTTTAAGGAGGTGATAGAGTGTAATGACATGGTGAGTAGAGATTTATTGTACCAGATAGCTTGTCCACAACAAACAATAGAAGGAGCTCATGGCCAAGCAACATAGACCAGCTTACACAAGCATTGATTTAAATTAGCTACCTTCATGTCAGAGTTTTCTTGAGGAGAGCTTACTGGAGTAAAAGGCATTAGAGATACTGAGGCAACAGTTAAGTAGTGTGGAGCTCAATCTCTTTGCTTGCTTTATCTTTATTTAAAGAAAGAGCCCTTTATATAGACATAGCCCACGAAACAAGTAAAAAGCACAGTCTGTATTACATCTATCATTAAACCAAGCTAACAAGATTCTACATACATTTTTTGAGAGCTTGTAATCCCACTGGCACCCAAAAATCATTTGTAAGGTAAGTGTTATTCGCTGTCTTAAAACATGGGAATCTTGGCAGAAAAATGGATTATTTTTTTCCTTCTTGTTGTAAACAACAACTGACAATTACTTTTTTTTTTCAATACTGTGAAAGGGATGAAAACAGGCAGATTAATTTTCTCCCTTCTCCCAGAAGAGATTGCTGGTTTAAGAGTAAGCAATCAGACCATAAGAGCTATGTAAAATTAGTAGTTGGATTGCTAATATTTGCAGGTGAAAGGGAGGAAGGTCTTGTTTTGCTCCACAGGGCTCCTATCAGTCTAATATTTTTTTATATTCAAACATGACACCCCCCCCCCCCACATGATTATGTACCACGCTAGAAATGGGTCAAGCATTTGCCATATTTGTTTACTTTATTTGTTTGTTCCTGCAGATTTTTGGCCAACTTTTCACATCTCTTAGTACAAACTGAGAGACTATGTTCATCCCCAGTTAACATTGCTGTTGTCACTACTCTAAGTGCAAATGTTATTTTTATGTTATTTGAAGTCCTTTGACCAACTAAAAATTCCGCTTACAATGACATAATTTAATTAACTCTTCAGTGAGCAGGCTTAATTCAGCATCTGCCAAGCAGATGCATAGAAAGAGGTACAATTGGAGCTAGCAACTAAGTACTTTTCTTGACTTCAAGTATGTGAGATCAAACAGTGCTTTTGGTCTTGTTCTTTAAGATTGAAAAAAAGTCAGACATCTGATGTGCACTATTTTACTTCCATGTACTTCCATATTTGCTTCCATTATATCTTTGACTCTTCAATATTAGTAGGATATTCTTAGGTTTTGTGGTTTTTATTTTTACTCTTTTGTCTTTGAAAACTCACCGGCTTGGTAGGAAATTATAGTGTGATCTCTGTAATCTACCATAGAAGGTGAAATCTTTTGGTTTTGTTCATTCTCTTCTAGCATTCAAAAGAAATTTGAAATGTTGGATTTATTTCTGTAGGTGCAGTGTTTTCCTCTCTTTTGAAATATTTTTTATATATAGGTATTATCTTAAGCAATCAGATGCATTGAACTTGTAATATATATTTCCTTTGTAAGCAAGATTGCTGGGAGAAGATTGCCTAAGAGCATAAGCAGGATATTAGGGATAAGAATAACAATGTGGAAAATTCATCATTATAAAAGTCAGCTCAGCATTCACAATCAGATTTTGTTAAAAATGCAAAGATGGCTATTCAAGATTTCTCCATAGACTACAGGACTTTGGTCCCTGCTATTGGTATTTGGGACAAATGCTCCAAATGTATATGAGCTCAAGATTAATTGATATGAGACTGGGGTGTATGGAATTAATTAATGTGAGAGACTGAGAGCTAGTCAATATGGCCATAGAGATATATGGACTAAATTAACTGGTATTTTGGGAAAATCCAGAATCTCCTTGTACTATCACCTGTATTCCAGGGAAAATATATGTTAAAAACCCCCCAAAATATTACTTTTCACAGCCTTTTAACTCTACTGGTAAGCTGACAAATATTAAAATGGCAGCTTTTTCCAAGTATCACAACAGAAGTGAGTTTTAAAGAGACAAATGCATTTCAATCTTTTACTTGCTACATGAGATAAATAATTTATATTTTGAACTGAAACACTTGGCTTATAAGATGAAATAGATATATTTTAAGTAGACAGGATTCATCATAGCTTACTATGCTTGAAATGAGCATTACAACTAATTGGTATGATGACGAATGTTTTGAAGACAAAAGACTAAAAGTATGTTTGTTAACTTTTCAGATGAATAAAATATCTTCCTAATGACTGTAAAACAAAAACATTCTGATGTAAAATGCCTTAATCAGTAACCTTTTGGTCAGACTATTGCTCCACATGAAATAGAGAAAAACAATTAAGGCAAGATAATTAAGTTTATTTTATTATTTGCTTTGTAGTTTATTTTGTTTCTATGTTTCTATTATTTCAATAAAACTATATAACCTTTTAGAAACTAAGATATGTGAAAAATGTCTACTTTGGATCATTTTGATGGATCTAAACTGAAATGGTCCTTTGGAAATACTCAAATAAGACTACATCAAAAGACTGAAATTAACATCCCGGATGTTAACAAGATTAATGAGTCTGAGCTGCTATAGGTGTCCTGAGTAATGGGCCCCAAGTAGTAAAACAGACTCACAGAAGCATGAAAGCCATTTATTCCAAGCATGGAAAATGATAAGATTTTATTAATACCTAGTACTTTGTCAAGTTGAGAATCAACAGCCTCCTTATCCTCTTTCATAAAGATGGATGGAGCAGAGGCATCAAAACAAATACTGTGATTTTACAAGATTTTTACAAGCTGGTTTACTTACCCAATAGCTTACTGTTATTGAGGGTAGAACAGTGGGGTAATAAAATCTCGTAGGAATAATACTGTAAAAAAAGGAGACAGTGTCCCTTCTTTCTGGGACAAATTCTTTAAGCTGTTGAGCACTGTACCTTGGCCCAAGAAAGGGCCTTTACTTTAAGCATCCTATTCTAAACCAGAGATATGAATATTACAAGTGGAAGATCTGTTGCATTCTAGTTACTGCCAGCTCCTACCCAGGAAGGATGAGATCAGAGGAGATAAAGTGAGAGGTTTTGTGTTAGTGAGAGGTTTTGTGTTAGTGAAAGCTATGTAGTTTTTCTCATGTTAGTATGAAGCAGTATTTCTCTGCATCATGAATTTAAACTTCAGAGAAAGTTAGTTTGTTATTTGCCATTACTTTTTCTTGTTTGCTATATCCTGTTTAATTTATTTAAGTCAAATTGATGTTGTAAAAGGTGTATTCCATACTGTATGCAAGGGCTGGTTTTGGATAAAATTTTTCTAAGTAATGCTTCCTGCCTATTTTATTCCTGTTACTGCAGTCCTACTCAGCAGAGATATGCAACAAAACAACTGTCCAAAAAGTTACACACAGACTGCAGTTTATTGGGGGGGGAGAGGGGGAGGAAGAAAAAACCCTACAAACCTAATAAAAATAACATTTTAACTCATTCCCAGATGTTTACATTTATATTATTGCTGTTTCATTTTTGTTTGCCAACTGCCCAATGAGACTTCACAGATGTTTTCCAGTGCAGGCAGTTTGGCATGGACTTGAAAATTTCTGAGCATAAAAGCATGGAAAAAGATGAAAAAAATATTATCTGATGATGACTTGTTCAGCTGTACTGGGCAATTTCAGTACATTTCAGTTTTATAAAGGGAAATGCTAAAAGTAAGTACCATTGATTTGAGACATAGTGCAATGGACTCAGACTGACACTATTTTCATAGACTTTAATATAGTCAAGATAGATTTTTGTACCTATAGTCTTGGAATTTTTTTGGATGGAAAGGACTTCAAGACATTAACCTCTTCAGGGAGGCATGCATATATAAATTTTCCCTTACAGGCAAGCGTATCATCTCTTTTCTTTTAATACTCCCAGTGAATAGGATAATTCATGTTCTATTGATTTTTTCCCCTTTAAAACATGTTTCCCAAATACTAGGGTTTGAGCAGTCTTCTTTCTTGATGTGTAGATGGTACACGACACGCTGTGTTCATCAGTTACCTGAATACACACTCTTCTGCCAGTAATCCTACTTTACTCTGTCTCTTATGCCCACTGGCTTTGGGTGATTCATAATGGCCCTTCCATCTCTGCTCCATCCCATGCTTCTCACCTCTTCTGGCTCTGCCTTGCTCCATTTACTCTTCTCATCCCATAATTCTCAGGTATAGCTTTCTGGTTTTCTCTGCATGCCTCATACTTGCTACCTCACTCCGTCATTCAGATAAATAGTGAGAGAATACCAAGGGCATACCATGAATGGGGCACTGCCTAAGAGCAAATGTGGCTGAGATATAGCATATGTAGCTTCTACAGCCATAAAGGTTTGTTGGATTCTGTGGCAGGAATGGTAACTTGGAGAAGAAGTGAGCGGTGACAAGAGAGAGCAAGAAGAGAAGAAAGAGAAGATACTAGAAATGGGATTGTATGTGTCCCAAATGCAAATTATCTTTTTAGAATTCTGGGAATTATTGCAGATAAGAATAATTGCAGGGAAAGTCTCACTGAGATTCTGCTGCCCTGTGATAGAACAGGTCTAGCACAGATGAAACCTGCAGGATACTTAGGTGATAACTCACAAGATCCTAATTAAGTGTGAACTCTGCTTCTTTTTAAGCTTAATGATTCTGTAGTATATAGATGACTATACTGATACATGTCTAGGGCAATTAAAGGACTATACCATATTTCAAAGATGTTCTTTGTCAGTTTAGGGCAAGTAGATTTTTTTTCAGTGAAAGTCATTAGATATTAGTTTTTTAAATGTAGGCAAAACTAATTAGTTTTCACCTATTTCCCACTGAGAGCTGCCTCATTCTACTCCATAACAGTTAACTCCAAACAGATAAATTTTTGAATAGTAATAAGAAGTAACAAAGGATTTTTAAGAATAAATAAATACTGAAAATCCTTAAATATAGCTACCATGAATAAGAAGTAAATTCTTTTTGGTTTTCCCTTTGTCAATGACTCATTTACATTGAGGTCCATCCTGAGTATAATTTATACACTGACTCTTAGAGAAGGTACATAGAATATGACTAATAGTGATGCCAATTAGGTGCCCCAATAAGCACAGAATAACTGCTCAGAGACTCTTTGAGTCTTTGAACAGCAANCCTGTGTCCTTTCTCCTCATCCTCTCCGGAACTTCTCTTGAACTGCTCTTGCACCTCTCCTAATTTGGTCAATTCCCTGTGCAACTAGCAGAGTTCCCAACCTTTTGGTTCGTCTTCCTTTCTTATCTCTGTTATTCTTCCTATGTTAACATCTCTCTGTGTTCCAAGTTCTGTCTGTCCATGCCTCATCCTCCTTATGTCAAAGTGTCCTGTACTTTAAGCGCTTTATTACCTCTGAGGTTTCCTAATACTACACTAAATTCCTTTATGCCTTGGCTTAGAGTCTACAGCTTGTATTTTTAACTCTCTAGCTCTTGTAGCTCTTTTTCAGGTTTTTACCTGGCTTCAATAGACAACTTAACAGAGAATAATTATTGAAATTGATTATCAAAACAATAATTATTCTGAACTCAAATAATTCTGATTTATATGAAAAACCAATGGATATGGAAAACAAAAACTTAAAATCCATAATATTGTACACCAGTGAACTACACTATTTAAGATGTTCATTTCTCTTCAAGGTAATTATTCATGCCCTGAAGTAAGGATATAGGAGTGATGTATTTAAAAGTAAGATCCTCTATCCACCATTTGGTATGGTTTATATTCCGATGAATTTATCATCTAAATATATACAATCATTGTTGAAAATTGTTGACGTGGATATAAATGAACTGTTTTCTGTTCCCCTATAAGGAAATCAAAGTAGATTTTGATATTGCATTAACGTTTTCAACCTTGAATTTTTAAAGTCTGACCTCAAATTAGAAATTTTACTTCAAATTCCTGGAACATCATAATAATGGTGCATAGTGAAAATCAAGCTGAATTCATGAGAAAAGTAATTTCTACCCAGGTGAACACTGTTTATTCAGCTGAGAATGCCAGGTCAGTTTCTCCTGTTCAGTGCAAGGCAACACTAACTGAAATACTTCAATTTGTTTTTAACCCTGTGGACAAACTGATCTAATGAGATACTGCAAGATGTTATCTCACTTTTTTTTAAGTATGGTCCTCAAATGTAAATAAAATTTTCTCAATTGAATATTAGTAACAGACATTTTACCCTCAATACTTTTTATTTTTCTATCATGACCAACAGTTTCCATGTCAACTACGTACAGTGAAGAGGTTTTGGTGCCATACACTTTACAGAACTACATGTGTGCTCCAAAGACAGGCTTGATGTGAACTGCAAATGCAAATTTGTCTTGTGAAAGGTTAAAGTGACAGAAAAAAATATATATCAATAACTATTACAGATATTCCCCGAATAATTTTTTCAGCGGTGCTTGTCAAATTGTTTTTATAATTATTGGAGAACACCATTTAACTTTAGAAGAAAGATATAAGCCCAGAAACAAAGACACATACAAAAGTGATTTTTTTATTAATTTTTTTTTTTTTTTTAAAGCAAACTGTGGTAATAATACTATGCTGTAGGCAACCAGACACAATCTGTCTTACTTTGGAATGGAGCAATAATTTTCAAGTAACAATACATATTTTTGGGGTTCTTTGCATAAAACAAAATTCAGATTGCAATATTATTAAAAGTCACATATCTCAGAGGATAATTGGGCAAAGAAATATTATTTAGCAAATTAAATTCAAGTGTCTGGTTCTACGAAACAATTTGCTGTTGTACAGTGAAGTTGCTCTTTCTTCGTAGGAACTTAACTGCAATCATACTCTTTTTACAGTTTTGTTGCCAGTTTTCCTATTAGTCTTGTGAATTTTTAATTACTTTGTGCAATGAGGCTCATCTACAGGAGCTACACATTCCCTTGCCCATTTGTTCCATACAACACTATGGTATTAAACATGAGGATTAAGCTTTCCTGCTGCAGGGTGAAGACTTGCAACTTCTGGTTCTATTTTAAATGGTAGAAATGCAAATCTAATTCCAGCTCTTTAAAGCAATGACTGACACTGTGGATCTCATTCACTTAATTTAATCTATCTTGTTTTAAACCCATGGCTGTCTTACTCCCATTTTAGTTCACAGAGACAAACTATTCTAAAAGGCAGTAGATCCTAGCTACTATAGACCACAACTTAATGTAAAGGGGATCCAGATGGCTATCTTAGGATAGGCTTAATTTTTTGAGATCTATATTTGGGTATGATGAATTCCATCCTTGTTGTCAGAAAGATAATTACAGGCTGTGGATCTCAGGTAGATGGCACGGCTTCATGAGATATACTTGTACTTGGCACAATGGTTTAGGTGCAGCTCAAGATTACTCGCTGTTAATTGCTGTTGTGAGATGCTGTTTGAAATGCATATTTGAATCATCCACACATAATTGGAAATATGGCACAGGACCTACAAGAAATCCATTTCTGTTTGAAGTTGCAGCTGCAGTCTTGATGAGTTATATGAGGCATCTCAAATGACACACTAGGTGAGTAATCTTGAATAACTCCTAGCTTATAAATAAACATTTAGGAAGAAGTGATTTTCTGTCTCGTTATCTCTCTAGGCTAATTCATTTTAATTACGGATGTGAAGGACTTCTACAGAAAGTATTGAGAATGCTAGATTTTATCTTCTCTGTATAGTGGGACCATCTGAGAGCTCTTGGATCTTAAGTTTGAATCTCTGAATGTGAAGAAAAACTTGATGCTACATCTTGTTTTCTCTGCATGAGTGCTGAAATTGCTAACCTAAGCTATCTTTAAAAGGAAGGAAGAAAAGAAACCAGCTTTACTACCATTGTCCCTGAATTTGGAAAGAAATATGCTGTGGTCTCTCCTCCAACTTTGACTTTGAAATGACAACATATTATACCTGAAAACTACAAACTGCAAAATGAAGAGGGACCTTGAGAGCTGAAGTATGGACCAATTTAGACAGCAGCATAATGCAGTAATTGGTCACAGCCAGCACGGCTTCATGAGAGGAAAGTCCTGCTTATCAAACCTGATTTTCTTTTATGACAAGGTAACCCACCTAGCTGGCCAAGGGAAGCCAGTTGGTGTTATCTTCTTGGATGTCAGTAAGGCTTTTGACACTCTCACAGGATCCTTCTAGACAACGTGTCCAGCTCACAGCTGGATAAACACATCATGTGGTGGGTGAACAACCGGCTCACAGGTCAAGCACAGAGCGTGATAGTGAATGGGGTAACATCACACTGGTGAGTGTCACTAGTGGCGTTCCACAAGGCTCCATCTCAGGCCCTGTGCTCTTCAACATCTTCATAAATGACTTGGACACAGGATTGGAAGGGATACTAAGCAAGTTTGCAGATGA
>VYXB01004619.1:0-23099 GCA_013397135.1 Pachyramphus minor
GGGGCGGCCCGGCAGGAAATGTCACCGCGCCGCTTCCCCGCCGGCACCGCGCGCACCCCGCAGCATCGGCCACGCCGATTGGCCGCCGCCCCCGCCGCCTGCCGGGAAATGTAGTGCGGGCCCTCCGCCCGCGGCGCGCGGGGCATGCCGGGAGCTGTAGTCCCTCGCGGGCGGGATGCCTGGGAGTTGTAGTTCCCTAGGGGGCAGGCTCTGCCCGTCGCGTAGCAACGAGGCAGCGCCGCTGGGCGAGCCGCCATTTTGGGCCTTGGAGCAGGGATGTGGGGGCACCTCCAGCGCCTTGTCCCTCAATATTGGAGCTCGTTCCCTGTGCACCGGCTGAAATGGCCTCTCCACGTAAAGAAATTATTCCCCAATTTCTGCTATTGTCCTGTCCACGCTGAGCTGCAGGTCCTGGAGCAAACCCTCCCAAAGAGGAGTGGAGGTGTCACTCAGAGATGGCTGCCCAGCAGGTTGGGCAGAGCTGACACCACCATCACTGATAAAAACACATAGAAAAGGGGAAAAGAAAATACCTGCAAACGTTGTAATGCTGCAAGGATGCAGTAAGGGGCAAGGCAGTAACTGGATGTGAGACCCAGAGCTGTGTGAATCTGAATTGACCTTTAATGAAAACCAATAATCAGCAACTTAGTCTGAAAGCTCATTATGCCAGGAATGTTCTTTATGTCCCCAGGGTTTGTTCCCCCAACACACTGTGGGCAGTCACACAGCCGTATCCATCCCACAGAGAGCAGCTGAACAACTCAAGCACACAAGCAACCATTTTGTAGCCTATGACCTTTAAAATCAAAAGCATGTTTCTCTCTCCATCTCAGGGGTCAAGTGGATGATAGTCACCAGCTTTTCCAGTTTTCTGCAGCAATTAGCCACTGGTTTTCTCCTTGGGGATGGAGACGTTATCAGCAGTTTGCTATGGAAGAGGTTTGGGGGGGTTTTTCTCCATGAAATTAACAAAAGAATTAAATAAAAGAAGCCCTGCAAAGTCCTGTACATTTCTGTGGGTTTACTCAGAACAAATTTAATACAATTTCGCAGCTTTTAGCGGGGAAGTTTTGCTGGAGAAAATAAATGCCAACAAAACCAATTTAAATAATATTTTCAAAATAAATTCCCCTTTAGCCCTCAGAAATAGTAGCCTCCATACATGACCACCGCTGTAAAGCAGACGAATTTAAAGGCAGTGCCATCCGACTGGGTTTGCTGTCGCTTGCAAGGCACAGCCTTCCCCTCGCTCAGCAATTATCAGCGGTGTCCAGGCTGCTGTCCATGATAACGCTGCGCAACTCAGCAGTGATGGAGGCCCTGATGAAGGAGGTGTAAAAGAAAATAGAACTTCACGTCTGCAAATCGATTCTGCGGTTTTCCAATTTCCCCATTCAGCAACGGCACGGCCTGTGAAATTGTCCCTAGAAATATAAAACGAAGGGCCGGAGAATTCCTCCACTCTTGCCTTTTAGCAAATGACACTGCCTGATACAGTTCATTTCCTTCGGTGTGGGTGCGTGGGCCGGGCTGGATGAGTGTTCAAAATGCAGAAGTCAAATGTAGAATGTTTTTTAATAGAGATCCCACATTGAACGAGCACTTTGGAGCACAAGCTTTTCTCGAAATAGCTTATCTCTGTATGTTTTCTGGTGGAGCAAATAAATTGCCATACAAATAGGTTTAGATGTGCTTTAAGAGGCATCAATAGCAGCATTTTCACTCAGACTGAAGCCTTTCTCGAGTGTAATAACACTGTCACCCCCTCCCCTCTATGGAAACCTCCATTAGCACTCCCAGGCACTCAGAGGGTGTAGAACTGAGTAGCATTCCCATGGAAGTCCAGGAATCTGGATTTTCCCCCCCAGTTCTGCGCATTTCACTGGATTTCTGAAGGGCAGAGTGAGACGCGTTTTCTGTGCAAGTTGCTCTGAAATCTGTGGAAGTCACACCCCATGTTAAAGCTTTGCACAATAAATGGCATTTGCATTACACACAAATATTTCTGTTTTTCAGAAATTACAAGATGCTTGAAGAGTCCAATCTCCCTTTCCTGCTGCTGCTCCCTTTCTCTTCTCTCTCCTGACATTGCTTTGTCAGGGAAGAAACAAAGGCCCATATTTGAGTGTAGAATTGAGAAATTGGGCTCTTGGCTTGGTGCTGCCACTAATTTACTGCATACTGTTGATCAAATCATTAGATTTCATGGATTTGAGCTTGCCAGGAGACAATGGGGAACTGCAAATAGATATATTCATGTACATTCCTTTATCTTGTAATATTTTTTAGTATGTATTTTAATAGTTTTCGGTATTTTTTTTTATTCTGCTGGTCAGCAAAGCACTGAAACTGTTGTTACAATTTTTAGATTTTGCAAGAATTTGAAATCCTTTTTATTGAGGGACTGGGATGCTTGCACTTCTTTAATTTCACACCTAATTTATCATTCCTGAAGATAAAGCTTGAAAACATACATCTGAAAACACTTGGTGGAGAAATTTTCCCACTTGATATTCCAAAGGTTCAAAATAAAAGTTAAATAATATTGACTGATAAGAAACACAGAGTCCATGTCTGTCTTTTATAAGTGACTAGAAACATTGCCCCCCTTATGAACTCAGAACTGGCACTGCGTGTTCTGGGATTCCTGCCTTCAGGATAAAGAATGTCTTTGTCATGAGCCCAAGAAAGAAAAGAGTGAAAGGAAAAAGTTTCGGTACAAAATACAAACTTTTTCAGATATAGGAGAACTTGAAAGATAGCAGAGAAAGGAAGGGCCAGCCTACCCTCCCCCACACACAATACAGCCCAAACAGAGGAAACTAAGGGCTGCAGAAGCTCGACAAGACTTTATAGTTTTTCGTGACTCCTGAGTTTACAAAAAAAAACCCTCACCAAACTTCCTGTAAAAATTTTTAACTACAAAATTTAAGTACAAGACTAGTAAAAAAAAAAAAACATTACTTGCTATCTCCCAAATATGTCTCAATTACTACTTACAATTCTTCAGTTACATGTACCTGTTAATTTGTGCTGTGACTGTCAGAAGTAATAGAGCTGATGCAGCTTCACTCTGAAAACCCCTCATATTTTAATTGGAAAAATCTTGATATTCACTGTGGAACAATCTAACCTTGAAAAACAATCTTTTGCCAGTTGGTCTTTAATGCATAAAACACTGCTCATTTTCTGCAATTCTGTCACCAAGGGGCACGTTAATTTAGTCACACAATAATTTAATATATTGATCCATTGATTGAAGCAGAGAGGTTTTTGTTTAGCAGTTCCAAGAAACTCACACATTTCTTGCCGAATCCGTAAAAAGACAGTTCTGGCTGTGGTTTAAATAGGGGGAATTGCAGATCATTAGGGAAAGCTGCCCTTCAAAGCCAATCGATCCCTCCACGCTGAGCACAGTGGGCATTACATCAGAAGAAAGGGAAGAGTGGCAGGGGGCAATTAATGGGGCAGATATCAGAGTGCCTTTCCTGATTACCCCATACCAGACAGTGGATTTGGCCTTGCTGAGCCAGGCTGGTAGAAACAAGAACCCCGATGAGATATGGCTCTGTTAATGTCAAGAAGTGCCACTTCCGAGCAGCAGGAGCAACTTTATTGAAGCCATCTGTTGTTTTGGAAGACACATGTGCGCACACACACACGCACTTCCTCCTCCCAAAGTGTTTAACCTTTCTCTTAGGGCTGAAATCACACAGCTAATCCCTCCTTAATCTCAGAATGACAGGCTCTGCTGTTGTCAGCGAGTCCCGGTAGCTCCTGAAAATGGGGGTTACTGGCATCGTTTAGGTGATGTGACAGTGATGGATCCTGGAGCAGCCACTTCAGAACAAAATGCCCATTCACCCACTGTCAAAATAAAGTTTGGCAAGAGCAGTGTGTGATTGCTGAGAGCCTGACAGAGAAGGCTGGGGCACCTGCGAAGAGATGAGAAATCTGCACTCTGCTGGATCTCACTGCTCTGCCCAACACAGGGAAAAGGAGGTTGAGTTTGGTCCCAGTGGAAACCTCAATTCCCAGGTATAACCCAACAGCCATCTCAAAAGAAACAGCCCTATTTCAGTTACAGCAGAGTGTGAGCCCTTTTCTGACTTGTCAAATCTCTAGTGGTATTTTTGTGATGATTCTTCCTTAACACACCAGAACCCTTAAGCTTCTCCTGGCTGTGTTAGAGGTGTGCACCAGAGCCCAGGCCGCCAACAGAAAATGTGGCACTGCCAAGCATCTACTGAGACTGAATTAGCTCCAGCTTCTTGTTGGTATTTCATGCACACCTATGCATGTTTTATTTATTATTCCTAGAAGTGGTGTTTAGAAGCTCCACGTAAAAAATTATCAGCTTCCCAGCTCTTTGGAACAAACACTGCATATAAGACCCAGAGTCCACAGAATGCCTCTTACCAGTAAGCATGACCCATATCCTTCAGGCTTCTTGGTCACTGTAAAATAAACCACACAGGAAGGAGAAATCATCCCCATCCACAGAGGGAAGAGGCATGTTTCTGTCCTTGTCTCCAGGATTTGAACAAGGGGTTCAATCTCATCTCCAGACCCTTGTGGCTACTTTACCTCTGCTTCCAGAGGGCCCAGATCAAACAGACCCTTGCAATGATGGAAGAAGTAACATCAGAGAAGAACAATGACTTGCTGCACTTTCTTTCCTCCATCCATATTTACTTCTACCTATGTGTGTGTGTGTTATTAAAACTCTTCATCTTACATGGACAAACCCATACTGACCTCCACAGAAATATGTCACTGGTGGCCTGACCAGCTCCAGCAATTAAGAGCTGGGACTTTAAGCTACTGATATAGTTGCAAACTGATCCTCATGTGGTCAGAACGTGATTCAGCTGTGGGAAAGGTGCAGGCCCTGCCCAAAGAGCACAGATGGCTAGAGAAGGGGGTAACAAAAAATAAACTGCCATTTCTGCCTGGAACAAGCCAAGAAGGTTAAGAGCAAAGTAGTTTTCCTTTTTAATTTTTGGGAGAGAGCAAAGCTGCAACCTTATTTGTTTCTTTTTAGGGAGCATACAGTAAACTTGACTCACTCAACACCATCATGTGTCCCTGGGCCATTCTGAAGTCATCCCTCAGAGCTGCTGCGTCTTTCAGTTCTTTCTCTCTTCAGTAACTTCTTTTTTTGGTTTGTTTTCATTTAAAAGAACTGGAATATGAAACAGACAATCCCCAGAGCTGACACAGGAAGGAATGTATTGCTCCCCTTCATACTTTCAGCCTGAGGAACACTAGAAGCTTCATACACTGAAGTTAGTAAAATAACTCAGAAGGCCCATTGCTTAAAACAAAGTGTCTCAGACATCTAATTTTTAGTGGCTATTTTTGAGCCAATACTATCTGTCAACAAGGTGGGGCAATGTGGTGTTACAGACCTGTCCAGTGAATACAGAAAGTTAACAAGCAGAAATAATCTTAACATCCCTGAAAGGGAAATGGATAGTGTATATATTTTTATAAGTGCTCATGTGTTTGGGTTTTACTGGATAGAAAAGCCCAGTATTTCAGCTTTCATAAGGAAATAAGTTTAATACATGGTACTATTTTTTTAAATAATGGGTATGATACAAGTATCTCAATACCTCCCCTTATTTACTTGACCCATCCAAATCCAAGTACATAATTTATTTTGTATGGATTCTGTTTGAAATATTTGACTGTTTACAAAAACTTCAGTTTATGTATTTCTGTTTACTGGCAATTTTTATTTTCTGTTTGCGTTTTTAGATCCTTTTGTCCTTGTGGTCAATAGTGTTATTATTGAATGAAGGAACACTGAGCTGAGGTCCAGGAAGAATGGCCTAGTCTGATATTGACTGTAAAAGTGTATTAAATGGTTATATATTAAAAAGAATGAGAGGCTATTTCCTCTAAAATTTCTGTGCAACAGAATAAATAAGATAACTGGAAGTCAGACAGTGGCTGGATTCCTAGAAATAATATGCAAATATTGTGTTAGAATAAACAAAAAGGAAGATGATTCATTCTGGAATCTAAAGCAGGAAGAGAGGCAACAGGGGTTTCCCCCATTTAACCCCCACCCTCCCACAAATAAGGTCACAGAGGTTTTGTTCGCTAATTCTCTTACCAGGTAAGACTCTTTGTAACTGCAGTCACACAGCTTTAGTCCAGCCCAAGGAGAGACTAACAACAGCTGATGAAGCAGCTGTAATACAAACCTGGCACCCAATTTGGGCTCCTAAAGCTGATCTTGGGTCCCTGGGCCTGTCACACTCTGCCTGGCTGGACTGTCCCAACATATCCTGCACTGCACCTCTGAAGCAGAGGAACCCTTCCAAACTGAATTCTTTTCAGTTGTCTTCATTTCTCCTCTACAAGTCTGTCTTGGTGATATATGGGAAATAATTGCCAGTTTAAAAGGCCATTTTGAGAACTGCCTTTTTGAAAGTCCTGACACACAGCACAGCTTTAAAGCCTGGAACTGTGTTCCACATACAAGGGGGCCTTGAACTCTCTCTGGGCAGACCACTTTCATATCCTCTTGGATGGAACGCTTTCATATCCTCTGAGCTTATGTATTCATGGTAATAAGCTGTGGGATTTAACTGTGCTGAGACAACATGCCTGCTCTTTAACCTACTGGAATAAAGAACAGCTTTCCAAGCAAAAATAATTGAGATAAAACAGTTCATATGATACTTGGAGCTGGCAGGGCATTCACTTTTTGCTATTGAGTGGCAAGGTGAAAGGTTTCCAAGACTTCAATTCTGACCATTTAAAAATTACACCAAATACCACTACCTTGACTACAGAACATCCCCAGGCTTGTTTGATAAACTGACATTTATATATAAAAGTAGAAGTTCCTATATAGGTACCTGTATTATCCTGCCATAACATCCATTCATATTTTAAACTTAATTCTTTTGGTCTGTTACAAAAACTTAAGAGCAACTACTGAAGGCCACATTGGAGTTGAAAATCAGGATTCTTACCTGTCATGCTCAGGATGGGACCATGCTGTGCTGAAATCCAGACACCCTCAGCTGTTGTGCCCCTTGTTCTGAATTTACTGCCCATTTACTGCCCCAGTTAAGCTTCCCATTCCCCCACATGCCAGATAGTTGTCTTGGCTCACAGGCTGTGCAGTCTCTTGGCAGACCTTGCCCTTCCCTTCTTGACTCAGTTGATGGTCTTTGGAAGTGTCCCTCACTGGGGAAACTGGTCACAGTCTCTTCAAGACGTAGCTAATTTCAGGTTGCTGATTTGTTTTTTACTTTCCTCATAAGGACAGCTGAATGCAAAAACTCCTATGGTTGGAACAGAAGTAGTTGTGGGAAGCTCAACTTTTGAGGCCACATCTTAAAGGATACACATACAGGGGATTTTCATGCAGCACTTTGGTGCTAGTTCAGATGGTCATTTCAGCAATTAAGGCCTTGTTGCCTTTTGGATTTTTTTTTATGGATAAGTGATATTCCAGTAAGTGTTCTTTGCATGGCATGTGCCCAGCAGTGCACAGCACTGAAGCCTTTCCCTGCCTCATCCCAGGACGAGGCATTCAGCACATGCACATTGAAAAGATCCCAGGACCTGATTCCCCCTTTTTTTCCCCACCCTTTGCATGAAACTCACCATAAACCAAAAGGCTTTGTCCTCAGTCATATGCCAGCACAGGACATACAATTCCTATAGGAAATCCAAGACAGTCACACCTAGGGATCAGAAAGGATCCACCTGAAGGATCCACCACTGCTACATCTGCACTTTTTTAAAAGCCTGGTTGTGCCTCCAAAACAGAACTTGCTGATCAGCCAGAGAGCAAATGCACAAACTGTGTGTCTGGCTGGGCCCAGTGTGCCCACCAGCTCCTTGTGCCATCTTCAGACACAGCAGTCCCTCCCCACACCTGGCTCGGGAAGTGCTTTTCCACGCTCTGGGAAATGGCCCTGAGCTCCTGCAGCCCCAAACAAACGGGAAGGAAAAGCTTGTCAGCAACACGAGAAGCCCAGGAACTGAAGGGGAAAATGTGTTAGGACATTCATCCATTTTTCAGATTTGTCATGCTTACTTGTCACAGGCATGAAGAACTCAGAGATCAGTTCTTTTTACTAATTGTAGCAATATTAAAAATGCTAAAAGGGAAAGTCATTTTATTGCCACTTCCTTCTTGCAGAGCCTGTTCTCATTTCTAGCACGTGCTGTACAGGCAGGATTTCAGGGCACCTCTTATTCATCATTCTTCTTCCATTTCAAATTAAGGGAAATTAAAATTTCCTCTATTTGCCAAAGAAAATGGCAAGTGTGCTTTGGGGACCTGGTAAGACAATTAAATACCATTTTTAGCAGCTAGCATAGCCACTCATTTCAGCTAAAAGATTCAAATCTTTATAAATAAGGATTTTATAAATTCAGATCCGAATAAAGATTCATCTTTTTATCATTAAAAAAATGTAAACCCAGTTCTATCATAGTCAATATAAATGTCCCCTTAAGGCAAAGGGAATTCTGGGAGAAAATTCACTATCAGCCAAACGCTTCTCCACAGAGTAGTAGAGATTAAACTGGGAGCAGAACTTAATTCTTTCAGTGGCTGAAACATCAACAGTTGGGAAAGTAAAAGCATGTATTTGTGAGGATGGCTTCTGTCAACTCATGGTAGTAGTTTTCTCTATCTTCCTGAATTTATATGGAGACTATTCATCCTGGCATTACAGCTTTCCTGTCAGGAGCAATGAACCAAAGCACACATACATTAAACATAATATACATAATTTTGACATTTATGTAATACACTATGTATTGCACATACTTCCCTTAAAATATATAGGCCTGTCATTCAGCTAAACAGAGACAGACCTGGAATTAGATACAACACATGCTAAAGTGCAAAGCATCTGTTTCAACTAATATATTAAACCCCTTACCTTTGAGCCAGGGGCCAGGCTCAGCTCCCTGTCTCATTGTTCTCCCCCACAGCTGAAATGTGGGATTAGTTCCACTCCCTGAATTCAATGCATAGCTAAGCTTACCTGATGTGACTTGAGGACAGCTACTCAGCGGGGAGGTTTGAAACCTAATAGTGGAGCAGGAACAGAGAAACTCCCCAGCGACTACAGCATGTGAAAGCTGGGGCTGTCACTCCAGCTGCTGTGGACTGGCTCTTGGCAACTGTGCACAGCAGAGCAAGATGCAGCTCCAGGAGAAGAGGTTTGGACAGTAACAATGAGGGGAGGAAGAGAAATTCAGTGTTAGCATTTTGGAAAATTAGCTTGATTGGAAAGTTTGTGTTGCAAAGTGTGGGGTTTAACGCAGAAGTCTCTTCCAAAAGCCATTCGGTTTTTCAAGAGCATCCTGGTTTTGTTTCTTAAATGTTACAGCATAGAGAGGAAAACAGAAGAACAAGCAATGGCAAAAAGGGGATGAGCCAACTGTAAGTGCCAACAGAAGGTGTGAATGTCACAGCACAGCACACTCACAGCTGTGGCCAAGTGCTGATATCTGCCACCCCATCCCTGCCAGACCTCACCTGGTATGTCAGGAAGATTCAGAGTGGAAAAAAAAGCATGGAAAATAAAGGGAACACACAGAACAGTAGAGAGCAGAGAGGCCTTGCAGAGACAGGGAGTTTGTTTCCTGTAGCAAGGATCTCTCTCCAACCTCTCCTTCACCAAATATGTCCATAGAGCTCTCTGCACACACCAGCATTTCTCTGCTAAACCTGTCAGCACAACAGCACAAACACTCTCCCCATCAGTGACTTGCTCCTGCCAGCAGGACTTGGCTGCTCTTGCATGCCAGTGATTCTAGTTTGCTCAGACACAAAGGGCTGGTGCAGGTCCACAGTCAGTCAAAGGGGCTGTGTCACTGCGTAATGACTTCTCCATTAGGAGGAACTCCCAGCCAAGGGGCCAGGCTGGTCTCAGTGAAATATTTCATGTTATCATCCCAACAGCCAGGGGTGTGGCAAACCCCTTGTCTTACCTCTGTTGGGCTCTTTCCATGAGGTGTACGGGATGGATGCTTAATAGGACCAATAGTTCAACTTTTCAGTTTTAATTTAAACAAAAAAAAAGACCCCAAACAAACAGAAAAACCCCAAACACTCCTTTGTGTAACCCCAAGATGGAAGCAAAGAAAACACACCCCAACCCTGCACTTGCCAAGGCTGGCATTCCCCCCTCACTTTGCTCTGAGCCAGACCTTTAGCTTTTACCTCTATCCTGTGGATTTTGAGGCTGAGTATTTCTAAACTGCAGCTGTGCAGCTCAGCATCA
Source organism: Pachyramphus minor (assembly GCA_013397135.1). Lineage (NCBI taxonomy): Eukaryota > Metazoa > Chordata > Aves > Passeriformes > Tyrannidae > Pachyramphus > Pachyramphus minor. The sequence goes on from VYXB01004619.1 coordinate 10,278, forward strand.
CTTCAGAACCTGACAGAGCTTTGCTGTTTTACGCCAGTGGAGCATCCTTTCTTGGAGACAAAGCTCAGGAGAACTCCAGTGCGTAATGAATGCAGTCCAATTTCCAAACAGCAATATTCATTTCAAGGCCAGGATCTTTCAGCCTCCCTGTGCTGCCACACATTACCTGCCAAACCTTCCCACACTTGCAGACTGGAACAATACCAGAAAGGTTGATTGGAGTTAGTCAGTAAATAACATGGGATGAAAACAAATTAGGTCGTAAAAGGACTCTTGAGAAATTTGGAAAAAAAGCTCTATAGCTTTTCAACTTATTCACGATTTACTAGAAAGCTGTGTAATGTAGCAGGCCTAAGAGCTGGCTAAAAGGCTTCTAAGACTGAAATATCCCAATTTGAATAGCTGCAGTGCCTATTGAAAGCCTGGGGAAGTGTTTAAAGTAACTTAAAAAAACCAATGCTCTCCCTTCTCCCCTGCCCCAAACCTTTGATTAAAAAAACCCAACAAAAATGCTAATCTTCTGTGGTTAAGCAGAAAGGCTTAAGAAGTGGCTGACAAACAACATGAATTATTCAGGGACAAGGTTACTGCTATTCCACACACATTACTCCAGAACACCAGCACAAAGCCACACAAGCACAATAACTTCTATGAGTGCTACAGTGATAAACTAGTTTCAAATAACCTCCTTTAATTACATCAACATAACATAGTCTTTCTGGATCTTTAAGGCTCTATAAAAGACTCTCTAAAAATGGAGGGCCTGATCCCAATTGAAATGGAACAGGTTTTATGTAGTATGTGACTCCAGTGGGGGCAAATATTGCACAGCGTTGAATGAACACGGTCAGCAGCAGTCCCATTCGTCCAGCTGGTACCATGCAAGCATCCAGAAAGCTTAAAAATCAATACTAAGATTTAGAGTGTCTACACTGATAATTATTACCATCTTCCCTAAATCCACAAGAAACTTTGCCCTCCTGTAGACTGAAGTCACACAGATAGATATAGATATACATAGACACATTTCTTTAGCAGGAGAAGCAAAGGAGGAAAAGTCAGTCCTGTTTAAGAGCTCAATGACCAGAGCAACTGCCCAGACCTCAGAAGGGAACCTGTGCATTAAACTCACTACTTGTGTTTGGGAGGAGGCAATGGCACCTCCACGAGCCTACTTTTGACCCAGCTTCCAACTTAGGCAGCTTTGGGTCCTGCTGAGAGGCATTGAGGCACCTTTGGCTCTACTGTCCCTTACTTTGTGACTCACCTGCAGGTCCCCTGCTGCTGTTCTGTAAACCCTGTGGCCTGTTGGGCTGTTTGCTGTCCCACTGAGCTCATTGAGGAGACAAGTTGTGGTCTGGTGGGGGCAATTGGGAAAAGGGAATCATTAATGAGCTTTTCTAAGGGGACTGCATATGACTCAACATCTCCGAAGCACAAAGCAGGGACAAGTCCCTGAAAGTATCTCTCACCTACAAAACCAAGGACCAGACAGATCCACACTTGCCACCCTACTAAGGGCCCCCTCAGGCCAGAAAGCCCTTTTATTGCCACTGATACCTACACAGCTGTGATTAGAATCTCAAGGGAGACAACCTGGTGCTGATCTCTCAAGGAAAATCGCCTGATGCTGCAACACATCAGACTGATGAGAAGCCAAGGTGGTAGCAAACAGCAATGCTGTCAACTGCACAGCTGTATGCAATGATTTGTCTTCTGTCAGTGGGTTTTGGGAGTGGATGGAAAGCAGAAAAACAGTCACAGAGAAGCTCAGTTACAAAAAACAAAGGTAAAGCTTCCAGTTAAACACATAGCAGTCAAGTTAAAATTATAGGTGACAATTACTGTAAGTTGATTAGGCACAATAGCAAATTCACTTCCCTAAATCACTTTCACAACTCTCCTAGGAGGTCTGAAAGATGTAGTATATGAGGTTCATTTAATTTCTAATGTAGTAATTATCACTACTGAAAAAAAAAAAAATAGTGGTGACAGACCCAGGAAATAAATTTAGCACTTGAGGTTTTAATAAAATTTTTATGTGCAACCCCGTTGGTTAGAAATTGTTTAATCAATCTTATCTGGTTCACAGACTTTCTGCTGAGCTTTTGCTTCATGTTATTACAAGGCAATACGCTGCAGCACCTTCTCAGCATCCCAAGTTGCAAAGCCACAACACTGCTGCTCTCCAAAGCTCCTCTTTCAGTGGTGAACACCCACGATTTTGCTCATGTGCCACCAGTAGTTTTCAGGTTAAACAGCTGCCTGTAAGTGCTGGTAACTCAAGAGCAGGGTCCAGCCCTCTCTGCATGGTGAGACCAGTCCAGTGGTTTGCTCAGGGGTAGCGGAAGCAGATGAAGTAATGAAGCCTGTGATCCACAACCAGTGGCATTTCTGAGATTTTCCTGACTCCAGAGGGTTGGATTTTTTTTTAATGTGAATTTTCCCAAGCTCCTGGGTCATGGATAGAGAGAAAGCTGAGCCCAGATCTCCTGTCCTGCTACTCACAGGGTCACTGCCCTGCATAAATTAAGCTGTAATAGTTTATTTCTGTTTGCAAGCCAGGTCAGTGTGAGTAGCAAAGAAGTTAAAATGCAGTTATTAGTATCCAGGAGAAAAAACCCAGCAGGATTCTTGGGCTGGATTTCTGTATTTCTCTTATTTAACCTAAGAAAGACCATCTCCTCTGTTGAACCAAATGACACTTCCAGGCTCTTTAAACTCTCACTATTTTAAAGTGTGGCAGTATGAATTAATTAGTGCAACTTTAATTGAGCTTTGGTACCATTCCGAAGTCTAAGGAATGAGCCTGTCCAGCCAGGTAGGACTGCTGGAGCACTCACCAGGCTTTTTCCATTTTTGTCCATCAGAAACAGGTCTTCCCCTTGCCAGTGGGATTTAGCTCTGCCCTTTCTCTTTGCTGGCACTCTCTGCCCCAGCACACAGAACATACCCAAGCTGGGTATTTTCTCTTTCTGTTTGCAGTTAGTGGCAAACAGGTAAATTGAGATCTCCCAGACCAAGAAAAAAACTAGAAATCAATAAATATTTGGGAATCATCATAAAGAAAACACACTGAGGGCCCCATGTTCCACACCTGCAAAGGAGGTTTGTTAGGTGAGTGCATCCCAAAACCCCACAGCCTGTGGCCTCCTGGCCCAACTTCTGGCCTCTGCCAGAGTTTCAGTGCCAACCCCATGGAGGAGCTGGTAGCCAGGAGGGGCAGTGGCAGGACTGGAGCCATGGCACAGCTGGCAGGAGGCTCTGTGATGATGCAGCCAGAGCCATCCACCATCTTCCAAAGACTCTGAGGCTAAGAGCCAGAGATGCAAGATGCCACAAATCCAGAGCGATCAACCGGGAGCCCCTCAGAAAGCAGATGGTCAGAGCTAACAATCACTTTTAACCAGGCACCCTAAAATCTCCATGACCTCAAAAAATCATAGTCTTTGCTTTTACTTGACAGTGCAGCACCAAAGTCATGACAAAATGATTAATTAAAGCACAACTGAAGATAGGAATTCTCTTTCTTGACTTTTTAAGTTGGAGTCTGAGTGTCATTTTGACACACTAAACAACTGCAGCATATAGATACTCGATGGAATTTTATTTTGACGGCCTGTATGGGAGCTGATTGAGCCCCAGCAAAGGAGAGCACAGAGGGAAATAGCCGGCATGCAGAGAAACACTCACCTGCATCTTCACTCAGAGCTGCATCCGAAGGCCACTGCTGCCATCTGGTGTCACTGTCACCGATGGGGAGAGCTGGGACTTTGCAGGCAGAAGTTTCTGGATTAATGAGAGGTGACATGGTCCCAGACATTGAGGAAGGACAAAGTCTTCCCTGGCAAAGGAGGGCTCTGCACAGCAGAGCTGCCTCGTGTCCACCTCCATCTCAAAGGGACCAGTTCGTGTGCTTAAAGGTAACAGAAGGGGAAACAAGACACATCTGTGCACTTGCACAGGGATAAATGAAAGGACACAGCAGCAGTGGTTTAAGATGACAAGGACTTAAACATGGGCTTGTCTTTACATACTGTGAAGGGCTCCAAAAAGTTGGAGGAGGATGACAAATGGGGATTGAGGTATTGGCCCCAGGAAGAGCTGTGCTCGATTCCCTGCATTGGCAAAAGCCTCCTTTACTGTTTTAAGCAAATCACAGATTCAGCACCTCGAAAGCTCCTGGGAGTCATTCTTTTACATTCCTGGAGACTTAACACTAGAGCCATAACTCTCAAATGAAATTCCCCTACCTCCCAAAGGTGCCCTGATGTTAAATCTCGTCAGGGGACTGAGGTGCAAAGCTAATGGGGCAGGAGGGATTGTTAGTCAAGAGGCAGATGAACTTGGGGGGGATTAGAAAGGCAAACACCCTGGACAACCTGGAGTAGACTAGATAAAGCGTGAAACTGCTTCAAGAAAAGAAGGAAGTATCTCTTAAGAGAGTCAGCATGGATAGAAATGGAGCTTTGCCTTCATTCCCTAGCTACTTTCTGCATCATCCCCAATCTCAGTGTGGCCATTTCCCTGCAGCATCTCTCCCTCAGGGACCCGAGTCCCCAGCGCTGGGGCAGGATGGGGCCAGCAGCACTCACCCCTCTGCAGTGCTCACAGAGCTCTGAGGGGGCTCCACGTTCTCTGGGCTCTCTTGGATACAGCAGAGCCAAGGAAACCCAAGAAGTTCATGCAGAATTTTCCCAAACCTTCCTTTTGCTGCAATTCCTGTTCTTCAGGCACTGCCCCACAAAAAAAAGATCCACAAGTTAAGCATGAAATAAAGCCAGCAGTAAGGGAATAGTAATTATTTGATCAGCTCCCAGGGTATCAAACGGCAGTAAATTGAGCTTCAGTTTAAAAAGCAGACAATTTTCAGTGTCATACCACTACATTTTCAAAGCTAATTTAACTATTCCATTAAAAAATGAAAACATATTCAAATTAAAACACCCATAAGATATGTAAGGGGGAAAAAAGGCCTTGTTGGAGAGAGGACATGAAATGCATCAGTAATTTCCCATCAGGCTACTGTTCCCTTAACTGACCATGACAGTCAAAGATGAAATAGAAATTTCTATATCAAACAGGAACACAAAGGAGAGCTGACCTTTGATCAAATGTCTGTTTGTAGTTTTGACAAGGAAATTTGCATGAAAATAATTTATGCTGGACACTTACAGGAGAAGTTAACTCCCAGCATGTAAAGGAAGAGAGAGGTCAAACCATCCTTAAACAGTCTGTCAGATGAAAGCCACACTCTCCCCGCTTCAGAGCTATGTGAAGTTTGGATCCATTCAGGCTCTTTTGCTAAAATCCCAATGCTGAGGGTTTTGTGATGCAATTTTTCAAAGTGGTGTTTATGCAGGGGTGGGAAAAGCCTGTTTCAGGCAAACAAAGGCTTTCTAACACAAAGAAAATTCACTTCTAGCATAGCAGCAGAAGGCATATAAAAAAAATCAAAAAGCACCAATTAATTATAATATTTAAGCTATAGATTTAGCTAATCCTACGTGTTTTCCAGCACGGGGAAAAAAAAAAAAAAAGAAAAAAGCAGATTGAGAAGTGAGATCTGGTTCTGTTTAAACTCAGAGCATTGGTCTGCCAGGGAGGTGCAGAGGAATGAGGGTTGCCCCCCTCCTGAAAGCAAATGTGAGCTCTCAGCTTATAGCTCAACTCTGCTGTGAGGTGCAGGTGATGAAACACTCAGCTGAAAAATATCAATTGAATGAGTTATTTTGAGGTGGTTACATAAATAAGAGGAATTTGTTGAAATACATAAGAATGTGGAGATTTTTTGGGGCTTATCTTGTCAGGAAAACTACTGCTGTTTCTTATTTGAACTCTTACTGCAATTGCACAATAGCAATCATTTTCATACAGGTTTTTACAAAAGGTCCCACACTGTGCAGCTAAGAGATTTACCAGATTCCTTCAGGCAATGATGCCCTCACCAACACATGTGATAACCTCTTGGATTGTCTCCTTTCTTCCATACATTTATTTCTTTAACATTTCCAAGGTTGCCCAGTTTCCTCACAGACATCATTTTGCAGCCTTCGGTTCCACTCCTACTTTTTTACCACTAAGGACTGTGGGATTGGGATGGATTTTTTGATATTTCCAAGTGTCCCTTGTCCCTATACTGTAATTTATTACTGCAGTAATAACCACTTGCATGCTGTGGTCTACTCACAATCACAGATGCATTTAGTTTGTTAATTAAAGATACCACTGAAGATCTGCATGTCCCAAAAGAGCTGGTTCTGCCTTTTTTTTTTTTTTTTTTTTTGCATTTGAACTGTAAGTTGTGCCCTGTCACTACTTGCTCAGCAGGAATGTTTTCCCAGGGAAGGTGTTCCGGGGCAGCTGGTTCCCAGCCGGCTGTGAGATGCCTGGTGCATCCCAGCCAAGCATCCTGGGTCTGGCCAGGAGAGGTCAGTGAACACACACACAGAGCCCACAGCCTGCAAATCTGCCGGTGAAACTATTGCATGTGATGCACGTGGGCATTTGGCAGCTTCAGGCTTCAGAAATGTGAGGGTTTGTCCCCTGATGCCAGGGGCTGGTACCAGGGTTGGTGCAAGATGCCCTTTGGGGAGGCACCAAGGCATCAGCATGGGCTGCTCTGGTGAGGAGCTGGCAGCTGCTGAGAGCCCAACAGGCCCTTCAGATGTGCTCCCTGCACCAGCTGCTGCTCCAGCCTTTCCCATCCACTCCACTGGTTATCTTCCAAGATAAAAATTTCTCCTGGAAACACACAGGAAGTAAGTCCTGATAGGGCTGACAGCAATGGAAGTGAAAATCTCTTCCAAGGTCTCCAGGTACCAAGTGGCCATGGAGAGAAAAGCACTCAACATTTTGGGAATGCTTTTTTTGCAGGTGAGACATCTCAAACTGACATGATTTCCATTAGACAGTCTCTCTGCTTCCCTCTCTACCTCCCAGCTGAGTGACTTGTAAGAGCCCCATCATCCAACCATTACAGTGGTCTTTGTGCCAAGAGATCGTCCTCTGGAGAGTGGGAAAGGAGTGGGCTGGAATTGTACAGCAACAACTAAGTGGCCAGGGTTTCTCTGCTGCATCTGTTCCTTGGGAGTCACTAGTTTCACTCCTGTTCAATTAATTTAATGGATTTTGAATACTCTCCATAAGCCCAAAACATTGATTTCCTGAACCTATTATGGTGTGCTGCTTGTTTCAAATGTTCACACTCTTGGTGTTTCCTCTCGCTGCAGTCTGAGCTTTAATTAAAGATTTCTTCTATTGCTTGGTATAGATCTAGTCCAAAATCCTTCAAAATTATGGGAATCTCACAATAAACTTCAGTTGAAATCAAGCATCTAATTTAGTCCTCAGCACACTATCAACACAGCTCCTTCTTTCCATCATGGGTCCCTTTAAAGGACAGGGTTACAAATAACATATTTAGGTAATAGATAGCAGATACCTGCTGATAACAGGAACACACACACTTGTCCCAGGGAACCGCCAGGATATTAAATCAGTGTTTCGGAAGTGGAGCGAAATGCTTCTGCTGGGAACAGGTGCACAACTCAAATGCTATCCTGGTATTTCGGTTAGGAGAGGAAATCTTCTGGTAAAGCTTGCAGACAAATAGTTCCCAGCACCCAGAAAGAGGGAGGCTGGAACTTGTGACTGAATTAAAATTAATTAAATCTCAGAGGGGAGGATCAGGGCTGTGATACCCAAGAGCAGCACAAGCAGACTTGCCTTCACCACCCTCTTTCTGCTGCTTTCTTAGTGCTGGAAAAGAAAGACTTCAGCTGAGCAACTTGAGCTGTTTTTCCTGCTGCTTGGAAACTGGAGCTTCTTGTTTCAAGCAGATATTATCCGAGTTCATTTGAGCTGTACCATTTCATGCCAGCGATGAATCTTTCTCTCCAACTCCAGCTATCAGAGCTGCCACACAAGAAAGAAATACTTACCCCAGTCCACCTGTTTCTTTACCCCAGGACAGAGGTTTTCATCCCCCCTCTCCACAGGGGCCCCAGGGATGGTGTGAATAGTGCTTTGGGGGAAAAAACAAGTAAAAAGACCATATTCCACAAAAATAGAGCCTTCCAGAAACCCCAGGACTGAATTGGTGGTCACTGGAAATCACCTTTTTATGAGTATGGAAGAGTCTCCACACATTCCCTGAGGCCTGAGCATGCACAAGGGTGCAGGAAGCCACATCCTGAGTATCCTGAAGTGCTGCAGCTGATTCCCCACCGTATGCAGTGAGTGAAACCTAGAGGTGAGAAATTACCTCAGTGCTTGGAAGGCAAAGTCCAGGTTTAATGGCTACAACTTGTCCATAATAAAAGCATTTCCACCCAGGCTCCTGACTGTGAGCTAAAGGAAGCCAAAAACAGCTTATGAGTTATTACTTGTTGGCCTCTGTGATAAAAGATCTCGCTGTGGCAGGAAAGCAAAACCACCTGGAGCAGAAGTCTGGGAAGGGTGAGGCTACCCAAGGCTAGGGCAGCTCTCTGAAACAAGCCATATAAAGCCATAGAAGGAGAAAAAAGAAAAAGGTTGTGTTTTGTTTTGTTTTTCTTTCCTTTTTTTTTAAAAAAAAGGCAGAAAACCAAAAGCTATCCAAATATTCCACTCTAAGGAGGTGCTGCATGCCCTATGTACTCTTTGTGGTTTGATTTGCAATCCAAAGCCGTGGAAGCTCTGAGTGAGGACAGAGGGGTCTGTCCATCCTATTTCAAGCACAGCCTTCCACCCTCACAAAGTCACATCATAAATCCCTCCAGCACTGGGAAGAAGCAAATTAAGTTCACAGGAGGTGGAAGGAAGCAGGTGGCCCTCTGGCCTGGCCATTCCTCCCTCCTCCACCACGACTGGGACAGCAAAGCCAAGGCAGGGTTGGAGCTGCTTTCATGTCCTGCCAGCACAGTCCCCACGGCCCCAGCTCCCTCCAGGGAAGTGCTGGTGAGTCAAGGGGCCCTTCCCACTCTGGCACCATTCCTAGAGGCAGGACTGGGGCTCAGCACCCCTCGGCAGGGCTGTGAACCTACTGGTGTGACTTGTCCCCACTTTGTCCCCACTTGCGACCACTGAAAGCGTTTTACTTCCCTCCCCTGGATGGTCCTTGGCTGTATCAGCTCTTTTTTTTTGCATGTTTAGGAAGGTGGCCAGAGACTATTATCACATAGAAAAGGTTCCAAATAACCTCAAAAGTAAAAGATTTTCAGCACAAACCGCCATAAGCACTGGTTGGGAAGAGCTTCATTATTCCACAAAACATTCAAGAACACACTCAAGCCCCACTCACGCCTGTGTTCTCCTGCAGAGAGGCCACAATCCCAGAGCAAAAGCTATCATCTGCTTCCAGCAGGGTTTTTTGGTCTCATTTCACTATTATCTCATTGCTACCAAATCAAGCTGAGCGCAAACAACTCTCAGTCTCTCATCCTGCTGGTGTACACTGCAAATGTCCTGCTCAGAGCATGGTGAGCAGTGACAGACACTGCACAGGTCATCTGCAGTGGAGGGAAAGCATCAGAGAACCAAACCAGATGAATTTGGTGAGGAAATCCAGCATATTCCCTGTGCTTTGTGACAAGTGGGTTCACCTGGAGAGCGCAGAAAGCTGAACCCCTGCCAGACGAATAATCTGGTAAACTTCCTAATGAATATTTCTGCAACACAAAGTCTCTTTGTGGATTTAAATTAATCTAAAGCACATTCATTAATTCATAGCTAAGAATTGGATTATATTTTGCTGCTGACCTCCATGTTGTTTGTCTGTAACTAGATTTCCCCTTAAAGGCAGCAGCACTATTTAATCATAATGCCAACCTTTGGATCTACTTCAGCAGCAATTACCCTGAGCTTTGACTTTGATATAATTTATATTTCAGAACACATCATAAATAACTCTTTCTTCTCCTTTCAGCACAGCTGTGTGAATGTGTACAAACCCATGGAAATATGAGTTGCTGCCTATTTATCTCATTCAGACTGTGAGTGAATGCTGCTGCCCTGGCCATGTGCCCCTGGCCACCCCTGTCTGCCCCACCAGGACACTTCCATGTTCTTGTGGTGTGAGGTAAGAGCTGTGTGTGCCATCATGGAGCTCCACCAGCAATGCCACCAGGCAGAGTGGTCCTGCCACAACATGGACCACAACTGGTGGCAGCAGCATCTGCAAACCACCCAATCCAGGTCATGTCACTTTGCTTTGAAAAACTTTAAGGAATATTTACTGTCCTAACTGTTTGGTGTACTAACCATCCTTCCCCCTTAGACTTACTTTGTTCAGTTACTGGTGGCAAGTCTTCTCATCCCTTTTCTGTTCCTTTCAGTAAAAGTCCTTTTTTTTTTTTAAAGGAGACTGGTTCAGCCCCTTGCTAAAATGCAGAAGAAAGATGAAGTCCTTGCAGGTTAGGAAGAGCCTAAGGACAAAGTCTGAAAGCCAGCAGTATGAGATTCCCAACCTAATTTAATCCCAAATCATAAAAACTTCCATGAGATTTTGGCTGGTTTAGGTCCCAGAAAACAGCACTGGTAGCTACAGAATCAATTAGCGGGAGAGGTAATTCATGCTACAGCAAACCTGGTGGCAGTGGGCACGTTTGGGCCTCAATGGGCTACATGTTTGCACTGACAAGGGATAATCTTGCTGACTAACACTCCAAATGTTGTGGAAACACCCTCTGAATGCACAGCAGGGTTTGCAGGTCTGTGTTCATGAGGGAAAATAACAGTAAAGGTGCAGCATGAGCTTGGTCATGTTATGCTCTTCCAGCTGCTGAAATTAGGAGTCATTTCCTGTCAGTGAAGAGCAGGATTTTAAATGTGTCTGCCAAGACTGGCAGGAGGAGGGGAGAAGGCTGCAGAAATTTTAAATGTGTAATGAGCAGAGTTGGGTCTTCATAGAAGCGGGGTTTTTGTTGCAGATGAGTTTCGCCCAAGAGGATGGCAGATTGCAGAAATCATTCTGCATTGTCTTTTTTTTTTTATTTCCAATTTTATCATAATGTGAAAATGAGACTACAAAGTGCTTCTGCAGGAGTCTGACATAGCCTTGCAATTAAATTCAAGTTGCTTTCATGAAGAATGACAGCCCAGTGGTGGGAAAAGAGCTGCAAAAACAATGCCTAAGACTGTCAAAGCAATCAAATAATATCTGTTAACTTCTGCTCAGGAGCAGAACTTGAGGCACCTCCCAAAACCTCCTTATTCTCAACAAACACTCCATAAACCTTCATGATGAAGGTACAGTTTTATGACTCAGTACAAAAACGATGGCTTCTCAAACCCCAAAGTATTGTTTCATAGAAATGCTTGTCATGTACCCAATAAAACCCATTGGTTGGGTACAATCCTGCCTTTTGGCTCCCCTGGGGTCAGTGTGTTCCAGATGAGACACCCCCAGCCCAAAGTGGGGCCTGAAACCCCAAACATCTGAGCCCTAAATAGAAGTTCTTTCAAAGGATGGAAAATTCCAACAAGCCTTTCACTTTGCTCAGACTGCACAAGGGAGGACCTGAAATGTGGGGCCTTGGGAACATGGAAATGACCCTTGTCTTTACAGCCCAGCAATTTCTCATGGCAGCTGCTGCCCGTCGTCTGGTTTGCACATTGACCAGGTGGGTCCAAAAATAAACTCTCTGTTAGCAGCTGTGATTACAACCATCTTGTGTTACAGCAGGGCTCCTGTGAGCACCCTCTGGCCTCTCCCATCACTGGGAGAACTCAACCAGTGATTTTTGCATCAAGTTCAGCGTCATGGATCAGTCTGGAGGATCAGGAACCCACCCTGAAGGCTCCAACGGGGAGAGGTGATGTTAATGCTCATCCAAAGTAAAATTCCTGTTCAAGGCAAGCTCCTGCTTCTCAGCTTGAACACGGCTCCATCACCCTATCAGGACACTCTTCTTTGCTGACCACCTCAGGCAAGTCACCCGATGGCTGATACCACTGTGTCAGTCCTCAGCAACGTTTCACTGTCTCTCAGTAAAAAACCTTTCAGTCAACAACCTGCATTTTTTTCCCATCTGATTATTCTTCATTGGGATGCTTATAAGTGAAGTACCATCCAGAGACAGTGGCTATGGCCCATAAATTTAATTACTAACCTTTAATTCATAGGTGGCAGAAACAGTTCTTCAAGCATCTGAGTTAATCAGGCTTTGCTGACAGTGGCAATCAATTGTTCAGCGGCCTGCTTTTTGCTTAATTACTGTTGGACTGCATTGCATTTTCAAAATGTCAAGCATCCTCTTTTGGAAGTGCAATAAATCATTTTCACACAGTGTGCAAGGCTGGGGTAGGAGACTATTATTCTCTCACACCTGACCTTGGTTACAGGGAACAGAAATTGATCGTTTACTGTAGCAGTGAAATATCATTTAAGGAAAAATGAGTCTTAACTAAGAACTTCCAGTCACTAAAAGGAAGGAGAGTTACTTTCTGGCTATGCAAGAAAGGTGCTGGCATGGGTATGTGTCTCCTTTAAAACTCTTCTGTTAATGACCCCTCCCTGCCTGAGAAATGGGAGGCATTTTCAGCTACAAGACTGTGCTCAAGCACACTGAGAGCAGTACATAGGTTGTGGCTCGTGTCAGCCAAGATGATATGAAGATAAAAGGCATCCTCTGAGAATGCTGCCAGAAATAAGAAGGAAGAGGCTGTGTGGAATCATATGGATCAAATTTTCATTCTCATTGTGTTTAGTAGAAAAGCTTTTCCCCTGCTCCCAAAGGTACCAATGAAAATTTCCTTCAAAACAGAGATAGGATGTTTTGGGGGGGGTGGGGTGGTGTTTTTTTTGTTTGTTTTTTTGGTTTTTTTCCATTAAACATACAT
>VYXB01004619.1:23139-107577 GCA_013397135.1 Pachyramphus minor
TTGGGGGTTTTTTTGGGTTTTTTTGGTTTCTTTCCATTAAACATACATGCATCCAGAAAAAAAAAAGCAGTTTTCCCTTCTGGAAAGCAGAGCTGATTAGAGCCGGAAGCCAACAGCAAACAAAGTGCAATCAAGAGATGAAAATGAAGCAATAAAATGTTTAGCACTTGCAAGACAACAAAAAACATTTCTTAGAGGGAAAAAAAGTAAAGGAAGAAAAGAAATGTCTAATCTAAATTAACATTGCTGTTTTCCTAATTCAAAACAGATTTAGCTTTTCTGCCTATTTATGCCAATGGCACATGTTTCACGGGGAGCTTGACTGGGTGTGTCAAATGTCACCTGTTGGTTGAAATGGTGGCAGCAGTGTCACAGGTTGTATGGGAGCTTCCCAGCAGGAACATGCCACAAGCTTGCAGGGATCCTCACCACCATGCTGAGGACAGGAGGCACCACCAGGAGAGGACATCCTTGCGAAACCAGCCCCCATCATCTGCACGTTCCAGTTCTTCCTCTGGCTCCAGGGGGAAATCCAAGGGTAGAACGGGCTTTCTTCTGTGCCTTCTTCAGGCCCCAGTTTCTCCTCACCACTGACCACCATGGACAGCACTAATACAGCTCCTCCAGGGAGAAGGGCAACCACGGCCCCCCCATGCCCAGGGTGCTGGCAGAATTTAGGAATTTATGTCTCTCTGTGCCACCAGCTCGATCCAGGGTTTTCCTCTAGCAGTTTTTCTCGTTATTTAATATTCGTTCTTTGTCCAAAAGGCAGCAGCACTAGAGGGCACTGCCTGCACATGTGAGAAAAGGGGACACATCTCCAGCCTTCTCCCAGGACACCCAATTCTGTGTTCACTGGCACCTTCCCTTCTCACCTGTGCCCTTTCTGTGGGGAAAGACATGGAGCCAGATGGGACTGTTAATTTTCTTGGCTGCAGATGAGGTTGGAAGCACAAGGTGATGTATAAGATCCCTCCCAACAAACAACTTGAAAGTGAGACGTTATCAGGCGTGTTTGTTCCAGGCTCAGGGCAGGCAGTGGAACAGCTGCGTGTGTGTTTAGGCCAAAAGATAAAGTCATGCTGGGGGGTGTCCAGGAGCACAGGGGAGGCAGGGCCCTTACAGAGCCCCTTCGTGGGCTGCCTGCAGGAGCTGTGTGCAGCTGTGCTGGGGGGATCTCACTGCTGCATCTCTGCTCCAAATCCCCCCTGTGGACAGAAATTCCCTTGTGGATCCAGCCACGCTGAGGAAGCGGCTCCTCCACCCTCACTCATCCTCCTACTGCAGCAGAAAAGCCCATGGGCTGCTGTCTAGAGAAAGCAGGTAATTCAGATTAACCCAAAGAGCACGGGGTAAAGCCTCCATGAGGCTGGCCTGGGTTACAAGGAGCTCATGTCAGCCCAGGCTACAGGGGAACTGAACCCCTTCTTTTGCCAACAGCTTCTCAGCCAGTATATGTCACAAGTTAAAAGTCCTCAGCAGCACAGCTGGTGCTTTAGTCCCTCTTTCTCCATGCCAAGTCCAGTGACACCAGCCTCACCTTGCACCACAGTTGTCCACAGGCTCCCTGGATGTCACCCTCCACACCAAAAAGCCATCAGGCCTGTAGAGTCTGCAGTGTTAGATGAAGTCCAGACAGAGCCAAACTCTTCCAAGCTTTCCTTTGGGGCCCTGTGCAGCTGAATTGACGCTCCTGTGACTGATTTCTTCCAGCCTGAACTATTTCCCTTGATGATCTGTCCTAATGGAAAAACAGCTTTTCCACCTTTCAAATGAAAGCAAGATAAAAAATGCCTTCCTGGTTCAAAAAGCACGTGGAACTGCTGCCAAAGAATATGCATGTTAATAACATATCCTTTGTATGAGAAGACAGTGCTGAAATTTGAAGAGATCTCCCCAGAATACAAACAATACCTAGAGTATGGCAAGGAGATTAAAATAATCCTTGGGATGCCTTTCAGTTTTCATGCCTTTTGTGAAACAAATAAATAAGTACAAATTAGTAGTGTATCAGAGTCTTCCGAAAGCTCGTGTTTTCACCCCAAAGGATTCCTGCTCTGCAGTTAATAAAAACCACTTGCATAGATAACAGGTCCCCGGGGCTGAGGTGTTATTTCTAAAATAAATTGCTTATTTGAAAAAGATTGCAGGGACATCATTGTGTTTGGGAAGTTTGAAGCCTTTTCTAATTAATCCGGAAGCGCAGGGGAGAGGCACAGATCCCTCGTCAGCACTGGGTTTCTCCAAGTGCTCTCAGAGCACAGGGGCTGCTGCCAGTGTGAAACTGAGCCTGCAGCCCGGAGGCCAACTTGTTCCAGAGGAGAAGAACTTGGTGATGCTGTTAGGCTACTTTTTCAACAACCAGCAATCAGCCAGCGAGTTGTTTTGCTGGAATCGGGATGAGGGATGCAGCACAGCAGCCACATACAAAATAAAGAAGGTATTTCTCTGTAGAGATGGACAAATGTGCCTTCTCTGGGGAGGTACATTGGCTCTGCTGCAGTAGGGCATGTCTCCTTCTCCCACAGAGGGAAATGTCCTGCCTGGATACCCCAGGGGCATTCCATGGGTGGGAGCTCCAGGGCGAGAGCAGCTTCAGAAATCTGCACATGCTTTATGCTGATCTTTTCTTTCTTTTGGTCAAAAAAAAAAAAAAAAAAGAGACACTGGCATTCCTGAGATAGGGAGGTGGCATCCTTGCTCAACAAAGTCACCCACTGTACTTGGAGAGAATCCTGTCGACATCCCAGTGCTCCCCTGTCAAGCTTTCCCTTGGATTTGAAGCCCTGTGCCCAGCTCAGTGCTACTGAAGGTCCCCAGGGCCGTGGTACTTCCATAGGGCACCAAAGCACACAGCTGGATGAGATTGAGTCCTGCAGCCCCTCCAGGACAGGGCTGTTCCTTAAAACCACAATGTAAAGGCCCAGGATGTCTTTTGGGCTCTGATTCATTGAAAAGAGAACACTATGTGTTAATTAAAACTAAAAGCAATAGCCTGTGGTGGAACAGCCATGAGATATTCCCTGCTGCAGGAGGAAGCCATGGACAGATTTGGGGATCAGAAGAGTCCACACAGGAAGGTGTGCCTCAGGGATTTTGGCCTCAGGGAGAGGAGCTCACTGGGACATACACCTATCAAGGAGCAAACACAACCATGAAATATAAAATATGTAGGCTCTACCTGGAGACTGCATATCCCCCCACAAAGTTCTTGTAGGTTCTCCTTGGCAGGATCCACCCCCGTGGTCCTTCCACAACTTCCTGCTGCCTGTGAACTTGACTCTCTGAAAAAGAAGATAAAAGTGAATGGGAACACTAGAAAAATTCTGTAAAATGGAGCAGTGTCAGGATACTGAGAAGTGCTCAGTGGAAATGCTTGTGAACCCTACTGTATTTTTTTACAAAAAAAAAGAAAAAAAAAAGACAGGTTTCCCATTTTAAAACTGATCTAATTAAAATACAAATAAATATGGAATTTGCTTTGCAAATGTGTATTTATAGAGACCAGCCTCTCACCCTTCATCTTTGCCAGACCAAACAATCTGGTTTAGTTGCTTCTCTGACAGAGTCCCCATTGCCTCCCCATCATGCAGCCTTCCCATGCACCCTCTTCAGCTACAAGTCTCTGAAGGTGGGTGACCAAAATCATACACACTGCTCTGGATGGTGCCTCACCCACAGCTTCTAAAAGCTCAATCCATACATTCCTGCCCCTCCTGGAAACACTTGACCAGCATCATTCTCAGACCATATATTTTGTGCATCACAGAGTCTCTGCAGAACTTTTTCTCTAAGGACCTTCCAACACTTTCGTGATTGAGAAGGACTTTTTAAGGGCTTTGATTTCAATCTTTCCCATTCACTTGGTATCCTTCTGGAGCCCAGTCTTCTTTCATACTAGTGAATCACAGTCATACCCATTACAGTCATGGGTAGGGTGCACTTAGGTCTCCCAGCTCCTGAAATCTCCACCCAGCTCCTGCAGGCAGGCAGAGAGAGACTGTGATGGACAGAGGATGTTTTTTGTTAGATGGAAATCATACTGCTTTGCCCATTCATGTCCTATCCCAGACTCCAG
Organism: Pachyramphus minor; assembly: GCA_013397135.1. Taxonomy (NCBI): domain Eukaryota; kingdom Metazoa; phylum Chordata; class Aves; order Passeriformes; family Tyrannidae; genus Pachyramphus; species Pachyramphus minor. The sequence goes on from VYXB01004619.1 coordinate 27,218, forward strand.
GTCTTGTAGTCCCTTTCCTGGCTGGCTGGTCCCAGCCATCACAGAACTGAGTGGTTAAACCACCAGCCTTTACCCATCCCAGTTACACCGGATGTACTGGGATTCCTCCAAATGTGTTGGAATGGTGCACATGGAGACAGAGGGAGAGGAGACAATGTGTGTGCAGCACTGAGAAAGCCCATGGCCTCCTTTGGTTAATGGCCCTTGCAGTGGGCAGCACAGTATATTTTTACTCATTAAATCAAAGTGGCTGCTCCTTGCCCTTCAAGTCCCCAGAGAGCAACTATTCCTGATAACAGCCAGTCCCCACAGACTCATTAAGCTTTCTGGAAGCTGTTTGCAGAGGCAGGGTGCTAATCTATGAAGATAAGAAGTCAAACCTTTCACTACAGGGACATTTTTTACTACTTGTCTCGTGCTCTCCCTTGTAATTTCATCAAAGGCCAAACCTAAAAACCTATCTAATCTGTCAGAAAGGCCAATCTAATCTATCATTATTAAACACTTTTATGGAGAAAAATGAATTGCAACATTAGAGAGCTTGTGATTTAGCACATGAAAGAGATGGAAAAATGTCTGTGAAATGACAAACAATACAAAATCTGCTTTCCCAACAGAGCAGATTAGCTGGTGGCACAAATAAGTAAGTAAATACAGTTAAAACTGCTTAGGTTTATAGCAAGAGGTGTAAAAAATGCCTGGGACTTGCCGATGATAGCCTTTTATGGCAGAAGTAGATTTTAGTGCACTTATATTGAAATGAACCTTCACCTACCATGGAAGGTTTCAGAGCCCAGTGCCACGAGAGCAAATGGTGAGAGGTCTGTCATGGGGCATTGAAAAGCCTTTGCAAGGTGGTGGGTGCAGAGGGGGTTTGTGTTTAATTTAGGAGATGTGATGGGGAGAAGATCAGTACTCGTACAGTCAGTGGGGGAAAAGAGGCTTTCCCAGAAGATAATTGAAGGCAGGGACATAATCAAGCTCAAATGTCATAGTGGAGCAACTCTCAACTCTTCCCTCTCCAGGCAAAGACCTGGGAGAGATGGGACTTCTCATTGTGAACACGGAAGAATTTTTGCTCCATTATTTCCATGGCATGGCTGCAGAGTTTTGGATGTTCTGCAGGTGGGGGATTCAAAGTCTGAGCCCTCCTTTCACCCACAGTTGAGGTGCTCAGTGAGGTGCAGAGCCACCCACAGCCAACAGAAGGGCTGTGGGACTCTGGGTGCCATGCTAGAAAAAGGAGACTGATTTCAACATCATCCCAGACAGATTAATTAGACTTGGCAGATTTCTCACTAGTGGGAAACAAGACCAGTTGCCATGAAAATGTGGGGGGAAAAAGAGTTCCTGGATGTTTTGCATAGGGGGTACATTTGCCTTATGTGTCCTTGCAGCCTGGGCACTGGTTGGGAGCCCTCTGTGAAAGTCAGAGACCAAAGCTCAGCCTGTGCACCATGAAGCTGAAAACAACACTAGGACATAGCAGCAGCCCCAGCCCTTTCTTCCCTTGGCTCCAACCCAGTGCCAGGGCAGGACCAGGGCTGGGGGTGAGCTGGGTGTTCAGCCACCCCTTGCAGGTGGCTCTGCTCACCCAGAGATTAACTCGAGCTCTGCCACACCAAGCTCTGCCATCAAGCCACCAAACTGTGTCACAAGTTCATGGCATCATCCCTCTGCGGAGCAAGTGCCCTCACTGCAAGGAAGGGATGCAGAGCTTGGCTGCGCCTGGAACGGACCAAGAACATGGACAATCCCACCTGCAAAGCAGGATTCGTGCCCCCTCCTCTGACATTTAGACTAGAAAGCTCTTGTTAGCTGCACTGAACTGAACACTTCCAGATTTCCAGCATTTCAAGGGAGATTTGGCAGGGCTTGCTCCCGCTTGATTTTATTTCAGATGCCATAACATTTGGGCCTTTTTGTGCAGCTTTTGGCTGGTGTTGAAGCAATTTCTGTCTGTTTCTTCTTTCTCTTCCCCCTCCCCCTTGCCATCCATGGTGGGAGGCTGACAAAAGTCAGTGACTCAGACCTAGAAGAGAATGGAAAACTCCAACAGGGCTTTGAATTAAAATGCAGGCAAGGAAGGAGAGACCCAAGGGGAGGTTGGAGAAAGGGAAGGAAAGGGATTGTAACGAGAAAAAATATGAAGGGAACTAATAAGCACTCTGTGTTGAATAAGTGAGAAAGAATAACTTCTTACAGGAAAGTCACTTCTACAGGCTGTGGAAAGATAAATTTACACACAAATCAATCCTGAAGTATTTGAACAAACAAGGAATTTCAGGATCTGCAGAACTACAGCCTGATTAAGCACAAATTTGTGTCCTCTGTCCCCTCACCAGTCCCAGCACCTCCCTTCTCTGTTGCTCTTACCAAGCAAGAAAAAGACTGTCTTAGAGCTAAAAAAGTGATCAGAGGGACAAACAGGCAAGAAAAGAAGCGCCACTAAATTTATGGTGTGTGGGAGACATGATATTAAAGCTCAGAAGTGGGTTTTAACGCCAGCCCAAGCCTCAAGTGCGCTTCTCTGGCAAAGCTTTGCACCCCAGTGCATCCCAACATCTCTCCAGTCTGCAGGGACAAAGACCACCCCCTTGCCTAGTGAGACAGGAAGGTGTCATCTAGCACCCACAGGCAGATGTTTGTCCTGAGGATGTTTGACCTCTGTCCCCACACACAGGGTAGCACTTCTGGTCTCCCTGCAGCCACATGGATACACAGCCTCCCCTCCAAAGCCAGATCTGACCCTACAGCAGCAACAGAGAACTTCTCCAAAGCCAAAACTTCTATCAGATCTGCTAATATCACACAGAGGCTTTCCAGGTTTTTCAATCTCCTAGAACAGCCAATATCCATTCTACCCCATGGAGTTGTAAGCTCAGGTGTGATGGATGCAAGGATACCCATGTCCTCCCAGCCTATCCAAGCACCAAATTACTCAGCCGTTTGCTCTTCTGGGTCCTTGACACGTCTGTGCAACAAACCATGCAAGCATTTCACAGGAAAAATCTGCCATTTTGGGGTTGTGAGTCTCCCTCAATGCCTCATTGTGCCAAGGAAGGGCGACAACCAAGGCATTGTGCTGGCAAGCATTTCTCCTCGCTCTGGGTCCCTGGGTGAGCTGGGTACACTGTAAAGAGCTGTTGTCTTTCGCTTGCCACCACACCACCGTAACATCTCACACATCCATGGCAGCCTCCTTGCTTCCCATTCACAAATTCCTCCGCTTAATAACACCAAAGAGTTAAGGCTTTGTCCAAAGGTTGCGCTATGGGAAGGGAAACTGGAGAGAAAATGGCTTTCAATGCAACTGCGAGCATAGACAATACTGTTTTGTAATTGCACCGTTTGATCTGCAATGACAGGAATTAATCATTTTACTTAACAGAATTACTCTTTGTTATGTAAACTTTGTAAAGTCAGTCTCATGTGACCTCCTTCAATTAGGAACAAATTGTTTAAAACTGTCGTCTTTCTGAAGGCGCAGTATCCCTAAGAGCGACCTCGGGGATGGGTTGTCATTTCACCCTGGAGTACTCACAGCTGTGCAGTTCAGCACCAAATGGAGACCAAAATGTGCAGAATTACTCTTCTTTTTTTATTTTTTTTTTTCAACAGAGTGAGCAGTCCCTCTGTGCTTATTCTAATATGGGGCGAACATTTGTTTCCCATTTCATTTTCTTCAGTTCTGAGAGAGCTGGATTTGTTTTTATGGGTTTCTCATCACCTCAGTCTGCAAGCACCTCAGTGGTGAGAACAGACACGCATCCTGAGAGCCCCTTGGAGAAAAGGAAGCATTTTCCATCTACCAAGAGAGAATCCAGGCCAGAAAAGATGAAGGGCCCCATCTTCAGCAAATGAAAATAATTTCTTCAGCAAAATAAAAAAAAAAAAGTAGAGCTAATGCCAAGCAGAAAGTCTGCAGCAGGGCCAAGAAGAGCCTCCAGAGATCCACAATTTCACCCCAATATCTCAGACCCTCTCCTGATTCCCATAACCTCAAGAGCTGCTGCAGCTCCCTTTGCTGCCAAACGTTTTCACACAAACTATTTGACCTGGGAAGGCTGGAAGCATCCTCTGCTACACACAGGGGTACTCTGACTTTGTATTAAAGCACAAAGCAAGACTCTGCCAGGCTGGTGTGAGCACCACAGATTTGCTTTCAAAGCTACTTGCAGAAACCAGGCAGCAGCAGCCTTAGGATGTACATGCCCTGATGGTGCTGGGGATAATTGAGTTGCACTGGATGGGTTGTGAGTTCATCCCTCATTGGAGGTCCCATTTCACCTCTGCTACCCATGGAGGTGCCTGCACATGTTCACACTCAGGTCCTGCCCCTCAGAGAGGAGAACTCATTACACCTCATAACCTCTCTCAACTGCATCAACAGTCCTAATTTTTGTCCTCTTAACGCTGCACTAACAGCCAGCCCTGATTGCTGTGAGTGATAAAAGCATTTGCTCTGGTGTTTCCCATGCATAATGCAGCTTTTACTCCGGGGTCCGGGCACTTTCAAAGGGTGGCTCTGGAGCTTTTAGTCAAGAGCCCAATCAGAAGATACGACCAACCCTCGCTTTGAAAGGCATCGGCCGAACTTTGATCTTATTTCCCTGGCTGCCCTGCCCGGCAACACTGGCTGCATTAAGGAAAAGGAAACTACCCTGTCCAGACAAGAAGGCGAACAATCTCACATCCAAGGGCTTTCAAGTCAAGCCATTATGTACATCCCCCTGAAATCAAAAGTACTCAAAGATTGCTAAAAGTCTGTCGACAGCGGCGCCTGTCAGCTGAGCTCGTCCCTCATATGGCATTGTTCTACTGCTACCTGAAAGAAGGTTGTAGACAAGTGTGGATTAGTCTTTCCTCTCAACCAACAAGCAACAGGACAAGAGGAAACAGCCTCAAGTTTTCTTCGCTGAAAGGGTGGCCAGGCATTGGAACAGACTGCCCAGGGAAGTGGTGAAATCACCACTCCTGGAAGTGTCCGCAAAGCACGTAGGTGTCGTGCTCAGGGACATGGTTTAGTGGTGGGTTTGGTAGTGTTAGGTTAATGGTTAGACTCAGTGATCTTTGAGTTCTCTTCCAACCCTAATTATTCTATGCTGGCCCATCTGGACTTTCCCAACCTGCAAATCACCAACATGACTCCAGTACAGCCATAGGATTCACTTACTACTCACCCCAGCATGAGGTGGGAAGCTTTGGGGTCTGCATGGCTGGATTTACAGCTGGGGCCACAGCCCTGTTAAACAGCAGCTCAGGGTTGCCCCAGGAATTAAACCACTGCAGTAGGTTTTTCTCAGCATCTTCCCATGGGAGTAGCTGAACATCTGTGGGAGAAAGATGGAGAAAGATGAAGCCCAAGGAGAGGAAGCAGGTGCATGGAGGTGTCTGGGGAGCCTGGAGCACAGCTCATGTCACCGCTGACATCCCCTGGGCCACCAGCCTGGGCTTTGCAGGATGGTGTCACAGGATGGAAACCATGTGGTCCCCATGTTCTGCAATAAACCATGCTGGAAATAACCCCCACAAGCAGGAATTTATTGAACAGGCAGGCTGCAAAGGTCTGCAGGAGCTAATAATAGTGTCTTCCTCTAACAAGCTCATTAGCTGCTGGAACAGTGAAATCATCTCTGGCATATTCCTCTTGATCACTGTGGTTGTATCTAGTGTTTCTATCGAGGCATTACTAATAGCTAATATTCATTGTGGTATTTCAGTGTGGGATTTACTCCCACTCTCTGCCAAATAGCCCTGGTTCAGCCCCAGGAAATGAAAACAACAGCAGCTATCGGCAGTGTTAAGCAGTTGAGCATTTTTCTTGTCTGGTCTTCCCAGTCTTTTATATCATTTCATCAGTTCTTTGTGAAAAGGAGCCTTTCCTTATTCCCTGGGCCAGAGGCTGTGTGTGCTGTCCCAGGAGAGCACACTGGGACTGCACTGTGGGTGCAAACAGGCTTTTAGCTTGACACTACCATGGATACACCCCTGCAAGCAACAGCCAGTGCTTTTGACTCCCTTGAGCCAAGGAAATCAGCCTCATGGCAGGGAACCAAGCAGTGATCTCGTGAACAAATGAGGTTTCAACCCACAAGACCAAACTACCTCACAACTGAAACACCAGACAAGAGGATTCCCACTGTGCAAAACCACTCCCCAGCCTTCAGTGTCTTTCACTTCACTTCTGGTCTCTTTATCTGATATTGCATTTATGTACCCAACTACAGCCTTCATTCAAACACCAGCAAGGCCAAACCTTTTCCTGGGAAGTGAGGATGCTGAAGGTGATTCAGGTAATGCTTCAGTAACTCCTCTGCAGTTTCTGCTTTTGCATCTTTTGAAAACCACTCTATTGACAGTTTTAATAAACACATAAAATCCAATAGAAGCATTTCTAGCAGTAACTTCTGCTTAGCACCAATGTCCCACCACAAAGAGGTGACATTAGGGTAAACCAATGCCATCTTCATTAGAAGTAGATAAAGGTAATGGTGCACACACACACACACACACACACACACACACACACACAAGCTTGTGTGATTAAAAGAGTAGCAATTTCTGCAAACTATTTTTTTACCCTGAAATTCCAGTTGATTCTGTTACATACTCACTCAATAGCAATAAAGCTTCAAGAACGTCAGTCCCTGTTCCCAGTGCTTGCAGTCACTGAAATCTAGACTCTGGGACAGCAAGCAAGGAGATATTCCAGAAATACCTTCCTTGGATAGAGTTGGTTTCTCCCCTCTGCTTTCTCCCTTAAAGCCCAAGAATTTCAATGCTGGAAGGCAGTGCCTCAAGGCTGATTCTGTCGGGAAAAGAACAGTGCAAGAATGCTTAACAAGAGTGGTGGTCCAAAGGGCTGGCCAGGCTTTAGGAACAACCTGACTAAAAAGGGACATGAGGATGTCCTGGGAAAATGTGCCCCACAGCTTGGCTTGACTGTGAAAGAAACTTGAGCTCCATGTGCAGCCAAAAATGCCTGACTGGGAGAGAATTGAAGGCAAAATTCCTGTTCATTCCATTCAGGTATGACTGCAGAGCACAGACCCTGCACACTGCTCAGTGGAAACCACCAGCTTTACTCACAAGTTGCACCAAGACCAGATACATTGCAACATAGGAGAGAACTGAGATTTCCTTCACCTGCAGCATGTTCCAGTGATATTAACAGAAGGTGTGGACACTCTCCAGCCCCATCTCAGATCCTGGGGATGGATCAGTGGAGCCTGCCATCATCCCAGGCTCCTTCCCTGTTTTCAGCTACAAGCTCCATTCCTCCAGGGTTTTATTTTCACAAAGAATTTTTCATAACTTGTATTTATTTGCTCAGTGGCAGTTAGATGTCTGCCTTTCTGCCTGAACTATCTTTAGCTTCCAAAATATTTTGCATTTCAGGGAAGTATTTGAGTAACTTTTCCAAGAAGAAATAAGGCAGGGCATCAGGGCACGGAAACTGTCCCATTTGCTTTTGTTCTTGTCTATATGGGGGCATCCACAACCTGTCCTGAAATGACTGAGCAAGGCTTGTTCCTGATTAGTGGGACTCATGCAAGCATGGGCATAGCAGTGCAGAGCAGGATACACAGTGCTGCACAAGCACACAGCCCAGCACAGCCCAGCTCAGCACCTGCTGCACTGGGGGACTGGGACTGGTCTTTAACTATTAAAAAAGGATTTCCATCTCATGCCCAGGGAATAAAACTGAACTCCCAGAATACCTGCAAGATATTGTAACTGAGAGGGGTGTTTGCCTGTCATATGTGCCACATATTTTGGCTCCTGGCTTTCCTTCTCAAGCATTTTCCTGTAAGAATCAGTGCCTGCACTGTTTGCAGATAATCATTAGCTTGGTAACTTTAGTTTTCCATGTGCAAATCAGAGCTATCTGGTTTTAATTTTAGCACATAAAAATAAATGGCAAAGGAAATAATAGGAACATATTATGTTATACATATATTACATATATTATTATACAGTATGGAATATTTTGGAAAGTGTTCTTCATACAGGCATTAATGGAAGAAAGTCCCCTTCAAGATAAGTAAATAGGAGAGGTTTGTGTCTGTCTAGGACTGGGACAGTTCACAATCACCCATCCTTCCCAAGCAGGCTGGCACATCACAGAGCAGCTCTGGTGAATGAAAACTGGGGTCCTTTCAACAGTAATCATCCTTCAGGATGGGGATTAACCAGTGACAGGTCCTTCAGAGACCTCTACAGCTTTTAGAGACATTTGGAGTAGGGAATTGGACCAAATCCCGTTCTAACTCTGCTCCTCCGGCTCTATCCAGGTGCCTCTCCCCGCGGGGTGCAGAGCCCGCAGGATCATCACCTTCTCGGGAGCTGTGAATCAAAGCCCTGTGTGCCGTGCGGGGATATGCAGCGGCCCAGCGGAGCTTGGCATTGTTAATGAGATTACACTCCCCTAATCTCACAGCAAATCGGATTGTCATGCTGAGCGCATTTATCGCGGGCCAGGGCGAGGCGGGAGGCAGAGCAGGGCTCTGAAGGGGAGGAGAGGCACTTATTTGTCGGTGACTTCTGGAACCAGAGGGGAGGGGGCTGGTGGGTTTGCCCGGGACCCCCAGCACATGGAGCGAGTGTCACCGTGCAGGAGGAGGGAAGGAAGCCCAGCTGCAGGCGCGCACCTCTGGCAAGGAGGAGGACGCAGCCCTTGGAACTCTGTCCGGCGTGAACAGCTGGGCTGTTTTCTGCGGGGTTATGCAACTGTTTTGTTCCCAAATAATATAACCGGTGTTATGTTTAAATTCATCCCGAATCTTGTTTATCCTGCTTCAGTTTTACAGAGGAATCATGTGTGAATTTTGCCGGGGTCTGAGGACCGCTGGCTGCGGCTGCAGCACTCGCTGCCTCCCGCGCATCCTTCCAGGCGGGTCGGGGGCTCCTCCAGCCCCATGCAGGGTTTGCTCCTGTTTGGGGACACGAGCTGATGACAGCTTGTGCTGCCTCAATAAAGGTTGCAATCCCAGAGCAGCCTCCCCGTGACGAAATCCTGTCGCCTGACCTGCGCCAATGCGGAGCAAGGAGATGAGATGAGGTGCGGGGGAAAGGACCTCTCCAACAAGACCTTGCAGGAAGGCCCAGTGCCCAAGGTACAGAACATCCCTCAACCCAGAGGAGACCTTTAGTCTCTTGGTAAGCCCAAAGCAACACACACATCTACCATTGGCTGATCTGACAAAACAGCCATGTTTCTTTTGACAGACTCATGGGAAACATGGTAAAATGCCAAGGTCCAGCTTTGGGTGAAGAGAAGAGGGTTCATATAGACTTTCTGGTCTCCTGCTGCAGCCAAACCCACGGTCCTGTTGAATGCAAATACAAACCCAGTGTTTGTGGCATCGCTGGAGGGTGTGAGCAGCATCCCTGCATGTGCCGGGTGGGAACTGCATGGGAAGTCACATGTTTTTGCAACTGCTTTTTGGGAGTCTGAGCCCAACCGTTCAGCTACATATTTGGGACAAAGTTGCAATAACCAGAGAGGCTTTTGAACTTGGGAACAATAGGAGCTATTTTCAATGGGTGAATAATGTTGAAAATCTGTCCCTTAATGTCAGCTCGCGGAACCATCATTTTTCCCAGAAAATAATATAAAAGTTTTAATTTTTTCCTCAATGGATTTCAATGCAACATTTACTTTGAGACCGTTTATTCCTCATCCAAGAATAGCAGGGAGACACACTGAAAAAGGACAAGATGATCTTTATCCTTTCAAATAGAGCAATTCCAATATTTCTTTTAACTGTCTGCATGTTTAAATGAATGCTATTAAAACAATTTTAGGAAATAACTTATTTTCATTATTTATGTTGCATGCCTTTGATGAAGAAAACTAAAACTGAAACTCATAGATATTGCTACTGTTGGTGTAAAAAAAAAATTAAAAATAGTTTTCTGTGCAAAAATGAAGCACATCCAAAGTAATGCACTTCAGGAGCCTGTTTGGGGGGTTTAAGGAAAAGAAGCATTATCCACTTGTATTATTTTTCATAGTAATAATTTATAAATCTACATCAAAGGCTTAAATATTGTAGGAGATACGTATTTTGACTGGCATAATATTTTGACACTACTAAAAAAACTTTCTCAATAAACGTATTTTAGAAATCCAATTTGGAACAAAAACTAATTTTGAAATATTGGAATCTCTCTGATTTCAAAGTAGGTCTCCTCATTATACAGTGGAAGTATCTCTTCTTAATTAAAAGAATACTTTAAAGCATTTTTCATAGCCTGGCAGCAGTGTGCTGGGCCAGTAATTAATCTTGCATTGTCTTTCTGGCAGCATAACCCTTTCCTGCAACACTACTTGGGCAGAAGTTTATCCCTGTATGAACTAGGAGCAGGCTCTGCTAAAATAAAGTTCTGATGCAAATACATTATGAGGACTGAGACTTTATAGCCACAAAAGCATCTTTGCACAACAATTAAAAAATAGCAGTTTATCTAATCCTGTGTTTCATGAACATGGGTCTCATTATGCCAATTCAGAGATACACTCCTGCTCGTATCAGACTCTGTGCTAGGAGTATTTAGTTTTTTGCTTCTTGTTGTACACATATAAACATCTGTTTTCCATCACTGATCCTCTGAAACACAACTTGCCACTGTAGCACAGGCAAAAGCATTGAGGATGGCCATGAAACCTCAGCTTTTGTTTAGAGCAGAGTTGCCAGATAAGATTATTTAAACCGATACAAACCAAAACAATCTCAGGGTCAGGACGTTGCTGTTCTGGCCCACTTCTCTTTATTAGATCGTTTTGGCCAAGGGGCTTCAGCTGATCTTGTCACTGTTGCTGGTAAACTCCTGCCCTGTGATGATTTCATCTGCTCCTCGACACCATTCTTGTGTGATTAGAAATGATCCTCTGACCACCAGTCTGAAACAGAGAGGGGTGGGCAGGGCTTATGTCTCACACAGAGAGGTGGGCAGGGATTACTCGTGCAATTAGGTGAGTGATCAGCACACAACACAACACGCTGTGATATAGAGCTTATTGTCTCTGACACCAGCTTGGGAGGTACAACAGGAGAATCTTCATCCCTGGTGTGCCACCTTCACCTTACTGGTGACAAGAGCTGGTTGCTGATGTAAGAGGAGGTGGCAGCAAGGAAACCAGCAGTGTCCTTCAGTGACGTGCTGCACACTGAAGAGGGCGGAAATCCTTCTAAGCCAAAGGCAAGGATGGTGATGTCGACTCCACAGCAATGCTCACCCCTTTATGCAATAGCAAAGCAGGGCTGGAGCAAACTGCATTCTCCCCATAGTGACAGTAGCAGCTGCTTCCCAAAGCTCAGCTTCTGGATGGCTGCTGTCCTTGGAAAGCACCTGCTGTCCCGGGCTGGGGCTCACGGCACATCCGACAGCCACGCACGGAGCAATTTCCTGCCAGATTTCCACTGCCACAAGAGAAGTTAGAAATGATGCCCAGATAGCTGCTGCTCTGCACTAATTGATGCTGTAGCTCTGCACAGTCCTATTTTGGGCCGGTGGTTTCTCATGCCTTGTAGCCCAAAATCTGCCCCTGCCTGTTCCAGCACTCACTTCCCCTCTGATGGTTCAGGGGCAGAGTCCAGCGAGCAGTTTCCACCTCCCCTCTCAAGGCACTGATACACTGGCAAGCAGAGATAAAGTCCCTTGAGTTTAAACTAGAAGAGAACTGACCCAATGTGCCTGACTTTTACCATGAGTTCAAGAACATGGAAATTTTTAATGCATGTTTTGATATGTCCTGGGATAATCTATGACCTTTTGAGTCCTTTTTTATCCAAAGCAAACTTCAGAACATAATCCTGGCAGATTTCTTGGAATCGTGACGCTGAGTGATCCTACAGATATCCCAAGTGATGCTCTGAGAGGAATGAAAATATTTTCAAATTACCCCCCATTTGCCAAGGGATGAAAGTGAACAGTAAATGCTGAGAGAGCTTATTGTATGGGAATCTGTCAGAGCAATCCATTTGTGTGTCTGTACTGTGTGGCCTAGTCCCAAAGAAATTCCTTGCATATTTCTGTAAAATTTAAATAGTGCCCACTCCTCGGAAAACAAAATATTTCACAGCCTTTCATAGGCTTTTCACAGTGTTTGGGGGTAAGAAGTTCAGGTCTTTCTCAAAGTTGCACAGTTTTTCTGAATTTGCCCATTTTACCAGCACCCAGAGTGTCCCCAGGCACAGCTGACCAGGCACATCACAAACAGCTGCCCCTGCACCCACTTTGTTCCCACCATCCACATCAAGTCCTTCACTAGAGCTAAGCAAACTGCCTCAAAAATGAGGTGGGACTTGAGCTGGAGACAGCCATGGCTGAGAAGGCTTTGCTCAAAGACACCAGAACAAGTTATACTTTCAGAGCTGAGTTTCTCACTGTGAATGCAAAGCATGATGAACTTCTCGTTGCTGTCTTATTGTAAAAGTCAGTAATTATTTCCCCTGCTAAGCTGTGACTTGTCTAAACTCCCTGAGGAATTCCTCCTGCAACATTACCATGGAGCAGAGTAGACTTGGTAAAGAGCCTCAAATAAGACATTTTTAACAGGAGATATCATTGCTGCCCTGCACCAGGAATGGGATTTCTTTCACCCCTAAATGGGTAAACGTTCTGTTGTGGCTGCATCTAACCCTACTGATGGCTAAGAGAAGATCATCCAGGGTTCCTCTAATGCCAAGTACACACTTAACATGCTCCATTTTAAATATGACCTCTTCAGAAGCTCTGCAGACACCAGACAAATGGGTCACAGCTGAAAACTCCCTGTCTCACAGAGCTTAAACATAAGAGCTCCCCTATGTGTAGGCACAGCTCAGCACCTTTCCCACTGACTGCAGTTTCTGAAGTGTTTAGAGGATTACCCCAGACACCTGCTAGCTAACAGTTTGGGTTGGATGAACCTTTGTTTAGCTGCTCCCTTCATCATCACTAAGGGAAGTTCATGGATATTTGCCACAGAGAGGAAGAAGAGGGGACAGTGATCTAAAACAAGACATAATTATGACACATAAACACAGCGACATCTGTCAGAAGATGTTGTTTTAACAAACACAACGTTTGTGTGTTTGTTTACTTCAGAATCACTTTGTTTAGCTGCCAAGAGAATGTTGCATGAGGAAATTTCTTTCCAAACATCATGTATATGCCATCAGCCTCCACTCTTTCCTACTCCAGATGAATCTTTTGCATGTGATTTCCAAGTAGAACAAGTGGTTGAACCTCTCTATCTGACTTGTTCTCTTTCCCATAGTAAAAAACACATGCTCTTGATTCTGGAGAGGACAGCAGCATGTGTGAAAGTCCATCTTTGTTCATCAAAGCACTTAAGATCTTGCTTAAAGCTAAGAAAACACTTAAGTGCTTTGATAAATTGGAAGATCTGCCCAACTGGGACCAAAGAGATGCTACAGTTAATTGATTTCCTTTGAGAACAGCCTGTATTTTCCCCAAAAGGCTAATACTGTAGTTCTTCTATTCAATTCTAAAGCTGTTCCAAAGCTGCAGCAAGTTTGATAGGGTTGGCATTTCTTAGAAGCTATTTATTCACCCATGACCAAAGTATTAAGAATTGCTCTCTGCAGTAAATATGCACAAGTGGACACACACTGGGAAATTCTTTGACTTGTCCCCTGTTCTGCTGCTGAAGGAAGACACATGGTTACAATGATGTCTTTGTTATCTGATCAAGCATTCAGCCCAATTTGCAATTTTAATGAAAATCAGACACCTGCACTGCAACTGATCTCCACTCCCAGGATTAACAACAAGAAGGACAAGAAGCATTCCCCCTGATCGGAAGAACTGAAGCCACCAGTATCCTGTTACCAAAGTCCAGGCTGTGATTTCAGATGTTACCCAAAAGAAAGGAACCCTTTATGCTTCTTTGGACAGTGATCTCCTCAGATGGAGAACCAAACTGAAACAACCAGCTACGGGTAACATTATCTCGAACGCAGAAGCACAAGCTGGGGAGCTCTGGCCACATCAAACCTCTGCAAGCTGCAGAGACAGGCTACACTGGCTGGCTCAGAGGCAGCATGAGTGTTGCACTGACCTCAGAGACAGCTCTCTTATAAACATCACTTTCCCAAAATTGTTACCAGGACGTGCATCTTCTGGTGTTGATTCAGCTTTTTTTCCTCATTTTTAAATCTGTACAAGCTCATTTTTAATCTGGCCTGTCTTGGATGTGAAGATATCAAGCCCTGTAGCACTGAGCAAACCCCCAAAATGAAATTGGAAAGGGATTTGGAAATGAGAGAGATGCCCTGGCCATAGTGTCACCTGGGAAAGGTCCCTCAGCACGTCCCTTTGTCGCAGCTGAGGCTGAGTGATGCCCAGGAGGGAGCGTGACCCCATGGGGCATTCAAACATCAGGGGCAAAAGACCAGCTCAGCACATGCCTGGTACCTGTTTGCAAATCCATGGTCCAGTGGAAATGGGAGAAAGATATGGTGTGTGCAAGAAATGGGGAATCCTGTAATAGACTGTATCAGTGTATCCTCCACTGCAAGATGTGAAGAAACCCACTTCCTCAGAGTTTTAGCCAATGTTTACTAAAGTGCTTTCAGTGTTTCCTGATTTCTCCTCTTGCCTGAAGCCCATTTCTTTCCATCATCTGGGTTGTTTGTTTGTTGGTGTTTTTCACATGGGGGAAAAGGATAAGAGAAGGAAAGGGGAAAGTAAAAATACCAGTGAGCACCTTCAATGAGTTGATAAGCTTCAAAAACTACCCCAAATCAAGAGCTTCTCATACAGTTGGCATTTTTTTACACAGCCTTTGGTGTTAAAAGTAATTTGTTTCTATTGAACACCCCCCTCTGCTGTGAAGATGCTCAGGTAGCTTCGATGAGACCAGGGAAATTTCACGTGCCAGAGCTTTTGGGATCTTTCTTGTCCTGAGCAGAAAGTTTTATCTGCAATAGGACAAGAGGAAATGGCCTCAAGTTGCACCAGGGGAGGTTCAGATGGGATGTTGGGAAAATCTTCACTGAAAGGATTGTAAGCGTTAGCACAGGCTGCCCAGGGCAGTGGTGGAGTCACCATCCTCGAGTGGATTTAAAAGCTGTGTAGATGTGGCACCTGGTTTAGTGGGGATTGTGACAGTGCTGGGTTAACAGTTGGACTCGATAAACTCAGAGGTCTTTTCCAACCTGAACAATTCTGTGACTGTGATTGTTGCACAGTTCGTCGTCTTCTTTAGCGTGAGCTCCCTCTTTTGCCCTTTGGAAGGTAAGTCAGGCAGCTCCAAAGAAAGGGCTTGTCAAATTGCTTCAAGCCATGACTCTCTTCCTGTCCTACAGCAAGGCAAACAATTTGGAGACCCCAGGTCAGCGAAGCCTCGCATGTATTGCTGAATTGAGCCTTTTATGCTCCTGGGCTTATGTTTCAGAGAGGCAATGATGCTTTTTATAGCTAGACTATTTTCTATTCAACTCTGAGTTGGGCTCTGCTTTCCTAATAAGGACTCTTCACCCCATTTTGCAAAGGAAATTGCCTTATTTTGAAACTACATTTAGCCACCCCAGCCTCACAAAATGTTCTTGAAAACACTGTGCACTTGAGCCTACCACCCATGGAATAACAGAGGGAGCTTTCTCCCCAGGCTGTTTCTCTTTCTGTGTGGTTTAGGGACAGGCTCTTCACCATACAGTGGATCATGTCATGTGGTTACACACCCAAGCCCAGATGGCTGGTGCTGCTGCTGAGGACATGCACAATCATTTCTAACAGGATTCTGAGTTCATGTAAGTGGATGGAAAAATTCCCTTGTTGATTCCAGGAGAGCTGGACACCCCTATAACATCCAGGCATGGCATTTGGACATACCTGTGCAAGTGCTGCAGCAGTTGTAGTGCAAAGCAGCTCCTTAAGGACCTGTTTGATTTCCTCCTGTCATCCAAATTACACCCATAACACTTATCTCTGCCATCAGTTATCTTCCAGCTTCCTGTAAACACCAAGTCTGAAAAACTTGTTAAATGAAAATGAGAAATATTTAAACACCACGTTCAGGTCCATTTTGAGTCTTAGACTTCTTCTCCAGGTCCCACTGTCCCTGTGCATGCTGGTTAAAGAGCATTTGGGGAAGGAATGTGAGGAATATGGACATTACCAGGCAACAGAGAGATGGTGTTTGCAAACACTGTCCACAGGTGGGTAGGTGACTTAGTGCTGAAAACTGGATGCCTGAGCTGTGTCCTAAAGCTCAAGGCTATGATTACCCCATGGGCTTGTCTACACTGTACAACAATCCTGAGAGGGGTCCTGGAAGCAGTGCAGCTGTGTTGGCTATTTATCCAGTGAGGAGCTGTTCTGGTACAGTTACACTTCCTAACCCCGAAGCCTGATTTTTGAGAGCTTTCAGGAGGATTTGTGCCCGGGATGTGGTGCAGAAGTTCCTGTTTCAGTTGCCTGTGCCCAACTGATTTCAATGCCCAAAGTTCACCCAGCAATAAGGGAGTTTTGGGAAAATTATGTGGAGGGGATGTCACAGGGCTAAACACAGCTCCTGGGAATTTCCATCGAGGAAGTGCCAAAGCCAAGGGGAGCCTCTCTAAGAGCTGTGCACATGTCCTGGGCACCCTCCCTGCCCACTTGTCACTGGATGTGCTCAGCATGTCCCTGCAGGCACAGCAGGACCATCTGGACATCTTCTCTCCACCAGAGCCTCTCGGGACCATCACAGTCCAAAACCAAATCAGCAACTACAGCTCTGCCTCCATCCAAGGATTTTGGTGTTTTGTTGTAACAGTTGGGAGGGAAAATTTAAAACTTTGTTTTTATCCTACTCTCTCTCTGCGCTGCTTTTTTTTCTTTCCTTTTGTTTTTTAAGCAGGCAAACATCTGCAGAGCAGTTTGAGATAACCATAGCAATGACATGAGGACAATTGGCAGGCACTCTGTGTGCTCCTCAGCTGTGATTCACTGGCCCAACCAGGAGGGACCTCTGCACCGAGACCTTGCCCTGGGGTCAGAGATAGAACTTTTACTGGAGCAGAACAAGGGGAATGCAGATATCAGGGGATTTTCAATGGAAATCACAGGTGTTTTCTTCCCTGCCTCCTCCCTGTGAGAGGCCCCTCTATGTTCTGTTACGATTTGTTTTTCTGGCAGCCACCATGCTCTATTTTTCTTGCCTGTGTTTTTATGAGTTATGTTTGGTTTCTGCTAAAACAACAGAAAACAGCACAGGGCTGGGTTGACTTTTTTCTTCTTTTTCTTTGAGTGGGTTGTTGGGGTTTTGCCTTTTTTTTTTTTTTCCTTTTAGGAACTCTGCAAAGGGTCATTTGGAAGCCCTGATTCCAGTGAAACTTTGCAGAAGGATTGATGGAGGTTTCGGATCAGCTGAAGGTCACAGGTCAAATGGTTTACCCCCCAGGCGGGCCAGAAGATGAGATTAGCAGCCACAGAGCCACGGCTGAGCCGTGAAAGAGGACACAGGGCTCCACAGGACACGCTCAGCAGCAGGGGGAAGATGAGCTTTTAGCAGTGGGCTTGCAAACAACTGTTTAAAAATGTCTCACTGAAGAACCTCTCTTCCACCCCATCTCAGCAGAGAAACTGAACTGCAGCTGGGCAGAAGCGAGGGCTTGGAATGAAGCAGACACAAAAGCATGAGAATAAATATCTCATTTTTTAAAAGGAAGAGATTTTTTTTTCATTTTTGGTGGAGGATTAAGGGGTTTTTTTTAAATATCTGATACTGTGTTTAAAAGCAGAATCAATTGCTAGTCAGTGCAGGCCTGAACCAAAAATCAAGCAGGGAGTAAGAACAAGTTATAATAAATCTTCAGAGGAGTTGTTTCAAAGGTATCTGTGCTTTGCTCTAGACATGAAGTATTGGTTTTGGTAAAATGCATTATCCACACACTTCCATCTAACCACTGAAGGATTTTGGCTGTTTCAGAGAACAAAAATTGGTGGCATATGGTCTACATAAAACATAAACATCACTTGTCCTTTCGGCTGATTTTGGCACTGGGGAAGTCACGAAATCATCTTTCAGAAACCCCAGCTGGACCCAGACAGAGTCTTCTCCCCTTTTCCTACTTCTCCCTACCATGAACCTCATTCAGAACCACTCCTGTCATCATCATGCCATGCATCCTCCCAGGACCAAAAATCTGCTGTTCTGAATACAGAAGCCTCTTGCTTTATGCCATTGAAGACAAGGATGGAGACTAAAACAAACCAACCCAACATATATTATTCCCTGAGAAATGCCTGTAATTCCTCTTCACCTTTCATTATCATCTTCAGTAAGGTTGGAAAAGACCCTTAGGATCATGGGGTCCGACTGTTACCCCAGCACTGCCAAGCCCAACGCTGAACTGTGTCCCTAAGCACCACATCTACTTGTCTTTTGAATACCTTCAGGGACTTCTAGCAGTGTCAGACTGTTCCCCCCACCCATTGCTGTCAGGAGAAGAGGACTCCAGGCTCTCCAGCAGGGCTCAGGGCCCGGCTCGTGTTGCACATTCAATATTCACAGGAGCAGCTGCTGCCAGCAGCGCGTCACCAGCCCGTGAGCCCTGCGAGGACGGGTGGTAACGAGCACCCCTCTCTTCCCTGAGTAACCCTACCTGTGAGGCAGCTTTCAGGGGGAGGAGGACAGTGGAAAGTCTGGAAACAGAATATGGAAAGGAAAAATTCAGGGCCTCCGTGTTACATGAGCTTGTGGAGGCGAGTTGCAAACCTCTGTAAGCAAACCCAGCAGTGCTTGTCTGCACAAACAAGCATCCCTGCTCTGCCTTTACAGGGAGTTTGCAAAGGATTAGTAGTTTGGCTACTTGAAATCATGCAGAGTGAGCAAAGCCTATTCCTGCAGCCCCTGAGACAGCTGAGCAATGATGGCCACAGCATTTACAGAGCTGGGGGGTATCACAGAAGGTTGGTTCCTCGAAGAAGAAAAAGACTCTAGGCTGCCTTTTTTCTCTGCACAAAAAGTGATTTATGTAAAGCCAAAAAGTGTGAAGGATTATCTTTTGAACCTGCCAAACTGGCTGCAAACATCCTGAAGAGCAGATTTTATTGTTATTATTTTGCATTATTCTATTCTTTAAAAGAACCAAAGAAGCATTAGAAGCAGAAAGATGAAAACGGGCTCTCCCTTGACATATTTATTCCCCAGATTAAATGTGTGTAACTGTATGCTATATACACAACCCTGCAGATAACAGAGGTGTTGGCTGTAGGACATTGCAACATCCAGGATGTAATTTATATCTCTCGCCACGTCTCCACTCTCAAACACATGGGGTTCATCCTGTTCTTTGCCACTGCTGGATTTTGTCAGGCTCCAGCATTTCAGTGGTCACTGGGTTCCTGAGGGGCTGCTTTGCCAATAGACACTTTTGCTGTGTTTACCCAGGTATTGTTCAGCTTTGTACCACTAAGACAAGCTGGTTCACGCCGGTTCTGTTCCACCTATTATTTATTCTCTGGTATTTTCACCTTAGAGTTTATCTGTGAAACATGTCCAACCAGCACTTACAGAAGCTGCTGTGAGGCTGTAGAGATGAGAACAGAGAATAGGATAGGATAGGATAGGATAGGATAGGATAGGATAGGATAGGATAGGATAGGATAGGATAGGAAAGGTTAAGAGCTGGCGTTGGAGGACACTGGTTAGACCAAGCTGAATTTGACATTTCTATTGAATTTGATTTTTGCAGATATAATACACAGCAGAGGCATCACTCCTCTGTCTCTAAACCTCATAGCAGGAAGGTCAATCACAGCTTTGGCATACCTGTGGCCAATCCACTGAATATAAGGCTGGGATGCCTCAGGAAGGTACTTCTTTTTTTTCCTTGTTTTAACAATCACAAATACTATCCCAAGGGGAAAGTCTGCCCCTTTCTCATGCCAGCCAAGTACAAGTCCAAGGAAAACTAGCAGCTGGGAGTCCAACCCCTCTGTTTTCATGGAGCATGACTTAGGAAGAGCATCTTAAGATGCCAGTGGTGCTTTACCAAACTCAACCTGAAGCTGTGAGAATGTCTGCTCCACAAAGACCTCCAAAGACTGAGCCCAGTCACTTGCTAACAGACATTTTATAAGCCCAAATTCAGAGGACAGATATTCAAAGCTTTCTGAAAACCAAGACCTTTAGAAGTTTCTTTAGCTGGACACTCAATAGCTGAGGCATCCCAAATCCCTGGCTATTTCTGAACATCTTGGCACACAGTGCTGAGCATAGGAAATGCGTGAGATTAACGACTTCAGCTCACACATGGAGCAGGATATGAAGTGCTACATGTGTTATGTGCATAATATGTCCCTTTTGCCAGTGTCAATCAAATTTTAAAGCACAAAAAAGACATTGTACCCACTTGGAGACCAAACGCTTCGCTTCCCTGGGTCAAAACTTAAGGGAAATATCCTCTTTCTTCCTGTTCTCCTGCCATCGTGTGAGCTGGAGAATACAACTATCTAACATTAAAAATAAAATTAAGTAGACCAAGAGAGTTTACAAGCTAAAAATCCAGAGGGAATTTCTCCCTCTCCATGAACTTCTCACGTTTTGGTTGCCTGAGAGAAGACTGAGGTTTTCCAAAGGTGTATTCAAGGATCTCGCACAAACACGCTCTGCTGCACTAGACATTTCTTATCAGGCCTGGACTGCGAAAGCTGTGATAGGAAATGTGCCATTCATTCACAGGGCTGCTGGTGGGGATCTGAGGCATATCTTGAGCATGTTATCACATGCTTTGTATTGTCTACTCCATCCTGAGAAAGAAACACTGTAATCAGCCCGGCATTTTCTCCTTCTGGAAACCACCAGCTCGTTTCTCTGCCTTTTGCCTTGCGTTGATTAAACACCTTCCTGTTGAAACAGTAACTAGACAACCACAATAGCAGCAAAAAAAAGTCTTTGAAAGTCGGTATCAGCTTCCCGGATTCCTGTTCTCTTTCACATGAGAAGAGAGTTATTTGAATGCACAGGCAGGGAATGTGTGGGGAAGGACTGGAAGAAGTTTTGCCATTTGGTTTAATAATGTTCACCTCCTAGTGCTATCCTGTACCTGTCTGCAAGTGGATTTGGTTCCTTTGAGTTTGGATACTGCTCCCGTGCATGACCCCCAGGGAAGGATCCTCTCTGCAGGAGATCTGCTCTTGCTGCACTCAGGAAGGTTTCTGCTTTCGAGCAAAGTCATAAATACTTGAAATATTGAGGCCAAAAACCTGAAATCTGATATCACCCAGAAATTCTGGGAGGTTTACAGATAGACATGTGTCTGAATTTTCTTCCAGCAGCACCTTTTTCCATTTTTCTATGGAAAAGGGTTTCCTCTTGCACCAGCCACACAATCCATTTAGATCTGCTCATTCTGATCAATTCCAACTTTCTGAATACTTTTAACTGTATTTCCCAGCACAGGATACTTTGGCTGTGTCCTTTTACATTAGCTAAAGTGTAAAAGGATATTTTCTAATAGGAAGGAGAACTCAGTCATTAAAAATGTACACACATACAAGCCACTGAGGCGGTCTACATGTAAGAGTAGCATTTATCTAATCACACCCATATCAGCTCAGTGTGACAATACCTCCCAGAAAGGGAAAAAATTACACTAATGTTAACATTGCAGTAAGATAAAGGGGGTTTAAAATGTAATTGTGCCTGCTCAATTAGCTTCTAGCACTTATTAGCTTCTAGGCTGCCATCTTCTATAAATTGTTCTTTCCTTAAAGGCAGATTTTAACTTTTCACCTCACTACAATTTAGTGGAAGAAAACCAAAACTGCTCTTCTTTTCATCTAAATGAGTAAGCATCTAAGATCTCAGGCTGCTTCTGGGAATATCCAAGAAAAAATGCTGTTCTTAACATCCTGTCTGTATGGGAAATTAAACATTCTGCGCATAACAAAATATTCCCTGTATTTCAGTTCTTATTAGCAGAAAGAAAAGAAATAATACATTCCAGAAGTTATTTTAATTTCAGAAAACCCATAGAAAAATTCTAACTGCTTGGGGAGAATCCTTAAACCTCTCTTGCTTATGTCAGCATTAATAACTGAGTCGAGCACTTTCTCTCCTTCCCAGGCAGATACGCTCAGGATGCTGCATTAGTTTTCTGTCAGCTGCAGCTCCCTGACAAGGGACCCTTAGTTTAGTGGGGTGCAGGGACCTCGTGAGCTTGCAAGGCAGTGATATGCAGAGATCTGTCTGGGTACAGAAATCATCCCATGAAAACAAAAAGGCAGCCCCAGCAGTCTTCCCCAGACATTGTTCAACCCCATGAGGGCATTCAATTGTCCTGGTAAGGAGAGATCCCAAAATCATATCCTCCCAGACTTCACCTCAGCTGTGATTTGGATCTCTTCTTTGTTCAGCATTCATGTTTCTTAAGCCCTTATTCTTGACAGTTGAAGGTTTTCACCATGGCTACAACAGCACTCACCCTGGTATTCTTTAAATTCTAAAATTCAGGATGACTGTTGCCATATATTAAATATATTCAAAGGAAAAGTCAAAACAACCCATTGCTCCACTCAGTGTTTCACCCACTGTTCAAAAAATAGCAAATAACAAACCATTTCTTGATTAAAAACTGACCAGCAGGCACTTCAAATCCTTACAAAATTTACCATACACCAGACCTTGGCTGAAACTGCTCATCAAATTGCACTCAAATTTGAGGAAGATAGTTCCCTAAGCTTTGCCTAGAAGGACACCCACTGGATGCTGAGCAGCAGGATGGAGCTGACTGCTACACACACACACGTATGTGCAGACATCCCGAGAAGATTTAAGAGACACCTTCTGCTGCAGCTGTTTTCATAACTTAGACCCAATGTTCTCACTCACTGCACGTAGCCATATCACTCAGACTTACAGACATGAGAAGGGCCTAAAGATGAGTTCAAACCTAAGCCCTCCTCATCCATCTTAGTCATTTTACAGGATTACAGCAGGAGTTTGCCCTTAGAAGTGCACAAACAAGCCTTTCCTCAGCCAAACCAGAGCTTTAACTTGTTGTAATTCAGCCACTTTGGACAAGATGACAGTGTGATGACAGCAAGCCTGTACCATCAGTCTTTCTGGAAGCACCATGACCATAACTTCTTTGATGTCTCATTAGATTCAAAGCTCCTAAAGGGCCCATTGGAGTAGCATTTAAAAAGGGGATGAAAGTTTAGTCCAGTAAGAATGATCCAACCCCCCTGAATTCATGGAACCTTGTTATCTGCATCATTTCTACTGTAATTTGCCCGACCTGTGACCATTCCTAGGCAGATTTTGCATCAGTTCTTGCATCCTTAACCAAAATAGACACCCACTTTTTAGTGAACACTTACCAAATTATCTCATGTTTCTGAATTTTTTACCCTCCATGGGTGGTGAATTCCCTCTCAGAGCAGAGGCTGTAGGTGGGGGGTAACTGCTGTGCAAAAGTCTAAGCTCACTAACAAGAAATCATACAGTAAAATGATCTCTTTGATCCAATCCTTAAGATCAGTCCCTAATATTACTGATAAGCTTAGATATCATTTTGAGAGAGACAAAACAAATAATACCACAAGGAGAGATGGAGAACTACATAGAAGAAGAGAGCCTTAGGCATAAGAGTACAGCTATCTTTGGTCTGATCCATTTCCATTTAAAATTGCTGGGTTTTTCTGGGAAATCCTGACTCTTGAGGCATCAGTGTAAGAATGAACTCCTTATTTCGTTTTTCTACACTGCTCTCTCCTCTTGATCTTTTTTCATAGACCATGACATCTTATTCTTTTACATTAGCTTCCAAATGCAATCTTTGGGGGGGGGAGGTTGTGTTTTGGTTTCTTTCTATTTGTCTACATTATAAACAGTTTTAATATGTCCACAGGCCTTTGCAAATATATAATACAGGTTTAATCAGTTTTCTGTCAAACCATATACGAGGTGGCTGTAGCTGAGCACACACACTGTAAGTCTTGCCCTGGATCAGGCAGGAGGAGCTGCTGGATAAGCTTGGGTCTCATTTCTTATTTAGATCACATATAACAAGGTTGCATTATTGCTGCATATCCAAATTACTTCTGCAGTTGTCCCAGGTACTCTTGGCCATAACTCAGAATGTTGGAGATACGCGCGGGACGTATCGATTCCCTGCAGCATCTCCTCTTCCTCCTGTAAAAGGAGGCATTGTTCTAATGCCAAAGTTAGGTGGCTGGATTTCCAAAGGCACTGTTTCAATATCTTTGTCTTACTGATAGCCCAATGAAGTGGTGTGGAAACACCAACCTCCAGGTTCAGCAAGTTGAAGGGGAGCTGATTTCTCAGGAAAGACCTTTCTTTTAATGTGGGAAAATTCACAGGTCTTGCGAAATGCAGGAGAGGTCCAGTGTTTGGACTGTGAAGGCAGGTCCTTCATCCCCAACAGAGACCCAGCTCTGCTCCCTTTTTCATTGACTGCAGAGGGAGTGGAGAGGACTCAATCCCAAATTTAACACACCAGCGTTATCTGACCGTGTCTTCAGAGGGAATGGGGCATGTCATGGTCTTGCAAGATGCCGATGCCATGTTGCCAAGAAAAACCCTCATCAAGGACAGTATCACATCCTGCTATTTTCACAGCTGTCAATTTTTTTTGTTTTCCTAAAATGGAAGCAAATCTTTGCAGACAAACCCATCCGTGGTGTAAGTACACTGAAGCCAAGTCCAGTATCAATAAATCAGTGCCCTCATCAGGAAAGCAATAGCATGGTTGTTTTTATCTGCTATTATCTGTAAGTTTAATTGGAGTACAAAAAGTAAGTAAATTTTTAATGACAGCTGCATTCCCCATCCCAGCCTATTGTATGACCTTCAGATATTGAAAACAAATGAATAATTGAAAATAAAGCTTTGATCATGCAACTTTTAGGTGTTTTTGAAGCTTGCCTAAGAAACCTCAAAAGACTCCTTGCTCCTACCAGAAAGCAAGTATTTCAATCAATTCTGGAAGCACCAAAGCATTTCTCTTTAAAAGTAATTAAAATCTATTTCTGTGTTCTCTAATATGGAAAGAAAACTATAAAGAAGCCAAATTCTGCTGTTTTTCCTGTGGCTTAAGTCAAATAAATTGATTCAGTTTTATACCAAGAATTCACTGTCTTTATGTTGGGGGATTTCAGCTTTGATAGTCGTAAAATCCATCCACATTTAATGTAGAAACACTGGATTTTCTTGAAGAAAGAGGATAAATTTATTTTTCCAGAAATAATTCAGACAGGTCAGAGGTTCTGAGCCAGCCCTGGACCATTTTAGCTGATAGTCTCTATGTCTCTCCCAGGGTGGCTCAGGCTGCCCCAGGAATGAAGCCACAACAGGAGCGTCGGGGCCACCCAGGGAGAAACCCGTGGGTGTAGTGACAGTCAGGAGACACCACACACCCCCATTCCTGAGCACTGTACGTGGAAACCAAACTCACACCCAGCTCAGAGCAGTGTGTCAGTGGAAAAGGCAGGCAAAAAATGCCAGGCTTGTCTCCAGTGACCATGGGGATGGGGCAGAGCATCAACCCCGCAGCCGGTGCCAGGACCTTCTTCTGCCCAGTTCCAAACCATCACACCTGGCAAAGTGATGCTTTGTCTCATTGCAACAGCAACTGTGTGACCACATTTCTGCCCAAACCCTTATTGTTCAGGGACTCAGGGTGTAGGAGCAACAACTCTGCCCATGAGCATCCTTGCAGAGAGAGGGACAAGCAGGAAATATACCATCGATATGAATTTAAAAACCAAACAAACAAACACACAAACAAAATTTAAAAAAAACCAAACAAACTCCCACACCTCTATAGAAGCCCTCCTTTGGTTTCTCCTCTGGCTCTAATTCTCACCCAA
The DNA here is from genome assembly GCA_013397135.1 of Pachyramphus minor. NCBI lineage: Eukaryota > Metazoa > Chordata > Aves > Passeriformes > Tyrannidae > Pachyramphus > Pachyramphus minor. The sequence continues at coordinate 53,057 of VYXB01004619.1, forward strand.
CGTGGAGGGGGTCCAGTGCTGGCCATCCCAGCCCCCAGCTGCTCCCCAGCTGTTGCCCAAGAGGCTGGGGCACATTTTCCTGTGACAGGGCTGAGCTGATGCAAAATGCTGCACATTGCAGTCAGGCCCAGGCACTCACCAGTGTTTTAGAAGAAGCCCCTGAGATTTCCTTAGTTGGAAGAAAAAACATTCTCTGAATTCCCTGCTTGGGCTTTTGCTTTGTCTTAAAGGAAAATAGCAGGGGGCAGGAAGGGAGAGTCTCCTGTCCAAGCTGCTGTGTGGGAGAGAAGTCACTCCTGGCATTGCAAATAATTACCTGTGCACAAAGCACAGAGTGACAGGGAAATGCTGCCTTCAGCAAAACCTGGACCTGGTGACAGACAACCAACCAGGAGAAGGGCTGCTGACAGGAGCACATGCACACGCTTTAATACAAGTGCAGTTGCTTGTTGCAGATAAACCCTGGTTTGCTGACATCCACACACTCCATTCAGTGCTCACAGGTGTCATCGCCCTGGCTGGGCATCATGTTCATTCCACTCAGAACACCTTACTATTTCTGGAGTTTTCCTGATTTTAAAAGCCTCTCAGAATGGCTATAACTGATTGCTCCTGCAGGTCAAACCTTTCCCAGTGCTGCACAGCTGGAACTTGCCCTGGGCAAAGGGCAACTGCAAAGGCTTTTCTGGAAAACCTGGCATTTTGGTTTCACATTCTGTCTTTTAACTCCAAGGCTTTAGAAGAAAACAGTGCACGCAATAATGTGAAATATTGAATTTATATATATGCCATTTTAGGTTTACTACTGGGTAGAAATTCAGTGTCATTGAGAAAATCATTCCTTGGGCCAAAACAGTTGTTAACCATTAATTCCCCAGTGTGGCAGGAGACACTTCTAATATTTGTAGCAGGCTAGAGCCCTTTTACTGGTGACAGTCTCATGTAATCCTTTGCTCCCACTTTATGACAGCAAGTGACAATTCACTATTGAACTAATCATTACCCTTGGCAAGAAGGTATGGGTTTTTACTGGGAAAAGTATTAAACTGATGGGGGTTCCTTTAAGGTTTAGTAGGTTTCAAACTGAATATTCAATGAGCTTGTTCTTCACTTATTAGAATGAAATATATTCTCCTTCTTGCCTACCTGGAGCTCTTCCTGAAAGAAAATTTGTTTAATTAGCTAAATCATGCAGTATTTCTTAAAAAAGGAAAATGCCACGTGCAGGATGTAAGTGATCAACAGCTTTTGAAATAAACAGGAACTGAGAACTGTATCCCTAAAATATCTTTGCAAACCTCAGACTGAAGCCATATTCATATGCCTTGACCCCAGTCTGAGCAAGGTATCCAGCCCAGGTTCCTCTCCTTATCCCGATTTTCATTTTGAATGTGCATTTTACCTTCAAGTAATGAATCTTTTAAATATGAATTGCTTTTCTGAAATGCCTGGCTATGATAAAAGGCTCCAGACATTGCCAGGAATGAGATTACAATAGATATTGGTATTTGTCATGATTTGCTTCCTCTGTGGCATTTTATTTTATGTTTTGAACAGTAATAATTTGGGCCATGTATATTAAACACTTGTGGTTTCTTCATTCACAGGCAGAGAGGGAAAAGGACAAGCTTTATTTCAGAGGTGCCAGATTGCACCCCCAGCCCATAGCTATGGGATAGCCATTTCCATCTGTTCAGCAGGAGATGACTCTCTCCTTTGTCAGATTTTGAGGAAACTTGAATTCCTGATTTGGAGTGCAGCTGGCCAAAACGCATCCTCCCCATTTCAAGATTTCAGCCTGGTGTGGATAAAGCATTGCAAAGCCAGGCATTGCACTACCATCTGAGGTGACAGGCAGCTGGCAGCACTGCTCTGCTCCGAGCAGGAATCACAGCTCCTGGGGTAACCCTGCGCTTGAGGGGTGTGACACACACCCCTACTCACAGACGGCACCTGGTACCTCTGTCTGACACAATGGCACAGCCTCTGGGTCAGGAAGGCTCTGAGCTGCAGCTGGCTGAAGGCTGCTGAGGCAGAAATTGGGGACTTCTCCTCACCTACCCCATCCCCACCCTCTTCCTGCGACCCCAAGGTGGACTTCAGCCCACAAGGCACCAAAGCACCCAACCCACTGCTCTCACCAGCTGCTCCCACGACTTTCAGAATAACCCAGGAAAGGGCAAGCCAAAGCAAACTGTCTTTTGCCTTCAGTAAGAGTTTCTCAGGCCTTGTTGACAAAGATAACATTTATTTTTTTGGAAAGTGGACATGTAAAGCCCTGTCAAGTGCCCCTCCTCCCTGCCTGCCTGCTGGCCCTCCCGTGAGTTTGGGCAGTCGTGTTTGTGCACATTCGGTCTGCTACGCATTCGCTGTGATTTCTCTTGATTGAATAAAGCATTAATAAGATAATCAAAACAAATGCCACTCTTTGTCCCTTAAGCGTGTCTGGAGCTACATAAATCATTCGACATGACTGCTGGAAAATGGGAATGGTGTAAAACTGTACACATGGTGCCATATGGCTCACACGCAGTTTCACGATCAATCAGCATCAAATTAAAAGCAGGAATTATTATTGAAGTTGAAATGAAGTACAGATAGCAAATGCAAGTACTTACAACTTCTGGGTCACGCTTGGGAAAGGAAACGATGCTAAGAGCTATAATTGGTTCTTTTTCAAAGGACTATTTAATAAGAGCTCAAAAAACTTTTAGGAGGGAAAGAGTCCTATGGCTGATCCCCAAAGAACAGCAGAAGGCAGAGAGCTGAGGGGTGTGGGGGTGCAAGCTGGAGACTGGCTTTCCCCTCATGAGCCATTTTTTATGATGCTGCCTCAGTTTCTTTAATCTGTATAACGGGCTGATATTCCCAGGAGCTTTGAGGCTGGATCAAAGCAAGGCACTGGAAGGCACAGACAGACCCTGCACAGCACCACAGAGAGTAAAGCATGACCTGCCTTCGAGGACTGAGAGGAGCCTGTAGCACATTGAACCTGAAGGCCACGTACCCTCTTCTCACCAGACACTCCAAGCAGGGGTGAGGCTGAAGGGAGAGGACACGGCAGTGCTGCATTGTATTTCTCCTCCTGACCATTCCAGTGAAGGGTGTTGTTCCCATTCCAGTCCCTGCCTTGCATTGTATTGGCCCAGTTGATTGCATTAGAGATTTTCCAGGAAATCTCCTTTCCAGAAGATTAGCAGATCCCTCTCCCCACCCCGTGGTACAAGATCCTTTATATCCCACAAGTGCCAGTGCAGTCAGGAGGAGTTTTGGGGTGGGATGGCTGGGGGGCAAAGTCTGGTGCTGTTGCTAATTTAATCCTCTTTTCCCATTGCATCAGAGCCGATGATACACCAAGGATTGCAGCATCCCCAGGTGCTCACTCTCACTTATTTTATTAAAATATGAGGAATTTTTTCTATCAAATCAAAATATCTACCAGGGTCTTGGGGCAGTGTCTTAGAAAAACAGGTCTCCTTTGAAAAGCAAGAAAAGCAGACAAAGCCAACAGCTAGAGATGTGGGGCTTAGTGGACCTGGGGATGTTCTATAAATTTTGGGTTAAGGGTTTAGAATTTCTTCAAGTACTTCAGATTGAACTAAACTAATCAGGACAAAATGAGGATCAACATTTTGCCAAGAAAATTATCTTTTCATGCAACTCTTTTAAAGGGATAGTTCTCCCCACAGGCTCTTGTCCTAAACCTCATCAGTGCAAAGATAGGGAGAAATACATATCGACATTTTGAGATAATATGTAATTTTGAATTATATCCTCTCACATTCAAAAATGGTAGCTTTGAGGTGGCTTGGTTGGCTTTGCTGGTTTTCTTTAATCTCATTAATTTCTGTGGTAAAAATTACAACCTCATGAAACCAGGTCCCGTGCCACGAAAGAACCTCGACCTAATTCCAGCCCTAAGGTGGGAGATCATTCCCACTGAAGCAGCAAAATCTTCCTCCAGGCAGTGAAGTTGCTTCAAGACCTTGTCTTGGCTGAAATGTTGCCTGAATAAGTGGAGTTGCAGGGCAAAGGAGACTCCCAGTTTCCCTGGGTCACACTGTCTGCTCAGGTTCTTCTACCATTGTGATCTGAGGGAGCAACAAAGTAAATGAGATGGCAACACTAATTATGGTTGGGAAAAACCTGGGACTCACTGCTGCTCTCACCAGACTATTTGTTTAATTATGGAAATACTCTCATTAATAAATGAGATACAACATGCAAGATCTCCTGCTCCCCTGAGCACCTTAAATATTCTTTTATCATCTCTCTGTATTCCACAAAGGCACTTTCCAAAAGCATCACAAGCTTCAAATCCTCCACCCTCTTTGGTCTTCTCACCTGCAGCAACCCCAGGAGACTTGATCCTTTAAGGATACAAACCTTCTCTTTTTCTGCTTGTTTATAGCCATTTGCTCTGCTGCCAAAACTCATGGTGGGGGTTTTTTTTCTTTACATTTCATTCTCTATAGAAATGGGAATTTATCCTGGAGTGCCATGTCCCTTCACTTGAACCATGTTTTGACAGGAACACCAGGGACCCCTTGAATGTCAAGAAAAAGCTTGTCTGACTTTTAAAGTCGTATTTCAACAAGTCCTTCAATTGTTCCATCAAACTTGGGAAGGAGGGGAAAAAAGGTAAAACAAACAAGGTACACTTTTGCCCTGTCTTTAAAAGAGAAATACACCTCTCCCCCACCTCCACTGCTCCTTCGGGCAAAATGCCAAGCTGGGAGCTCAGTGAATTATCACCTTTTTAGCAGAGCTGAAGCAAAATGTTTCTCTTTTGCATGGGTAGTCCTGCAAGGGCCAGACCCAACCAAATTGCTCTGGGGTGAAGGAGCCCCAGGGGAGGGAGTGTCCCCAAGTGGGGACGAAGCCACCAAAGGACCACTGGCTTCTCCTTCCTCCCCATTTGCATCCAAATGTGGCTTGGGACTGGGGGAAGGGAGACAAGAGAGGGTGTTTTTTAAGTAATAAACGTATAAATAAGGAATAAAACAAATAGTGCCAAGGGCCACAAGTCCAAAAAACCCCAAAGCGAGCCAGAACGCTGTGAAATCCAAGCAGCATCTGGGATCTCTTCCTTCACTGTTTGCTTTACAACCAGCACTCAAAAAAGTTCACACCTGTGCTGGGAACCTTGCCTAAAAAAAGCCCAGCCAAATATTTGAAACAAACACATTTTCAGACTTTTCTAACCCCAAGGCATTTTCAGAGGCATTGCCAAGGCTCCAAGTCAAAGCACGGAGAGGAGAACAAACAAAACATCCCTCAGCCAAGCCCAGCTCTCCTGCCTCATGCAAAGCCCCCCCAGTGGGATGACCACAGCCAGGCTGGGGAGCTGGATTGGGCTGGGGGTGGGTTTCCTAAAGACAAGGCTCCTCCAGCTCCCAGTCCTGCATTCTGCCGTGGGAGGAATGTCATCCGCTCCGCATGTCCAGGTGGAAAAGGAGGAGCACCCTGATTCCAGCAGCCTCTGAAGCTAAGGACCATCTAGTGCCCTTGTACAGCACTGCCATAAAATGTAAAAAGGGGCTAGAAATGTCAAGCAGCATAAGCAAGGCGTGCTGCTCCCAGGGAGGTGTTCTACTCACTTTCCCAGCGAGGTTTGACAGTAGCTTAGTAACTCCATGTCACCAAAATATTGCCAGGGTTTCCAACCTGGCAGAGCCCTCGGACTGCATGGAGACCAACTGTGTCAACAAACAAAGCAACCCCTCGGTGCTGCTCTCTGTTTAGTTAAGCACATCTTCCTGAGAGAAATGGAAAGGTAATTCCTGAGCTATTTATAGAGGAATTTACAGCATGAGTCGCCGTGAGCAGCCCGCTTGCCCTTCCCGTGTCCTGCAGATGCCTGGGCTGTGTGTTTGAGCCCACCTTGCTCAGTGTGCAGGGGTGGCTCCTGCCAAGCAGTAGCCAGACACCCGGGCAGACACAGACAATTAGCAGCGTCCCTCGTGGGGTGGTTGGACTTTCTGTGTGGTCCTGCCCTTCAAAGCACCGAGGCTCCAGCCCAGACCACGTAGGAAACACTTGTAGGTGGTTTGTGGGGAGGACAAACTCCCCGCTGGCCATCCCACGGGCAGCTGGACTGTGCTGAAAGCCTCTCTGTGCGTTCTCTGCCTCACTCGGGAAGGGCACATGGAAGGGGAGCTGGGACCTCCCTGCCATCACTCATCCTGCCAGATGTGGGGTTGGAGGAGCACAGAGATCCTCCCTGTGCCAGGCAAGCCAACAGCTCCAGCGGATAAAGGCGAGGTTCAAAGTCATCCCTGTGAGGCATCCATGGGTGGCAGAGCCACCAGGGCTGGGTGTTGGCTCCTGCACACCTGTCCAAGAGGCTTTAGGTTCAGATCTGTCCTGCTGGAGATGTCACCCAGAGCCTCACAGCCCTCTGCTGTGCCTTATCACATCAGCACCACTGACAGGAGCTCTTGATGGGGATAAATCAGACAGTCACATTGACCCCACTCCCCCAACACGTAAGAAGACTTGGTCAGTACCAACTTTGGGCTTCTTTTTAACACAGGACACCAGGCTCTTCAGGTAAAACCAATGCTTAAATTACAATCTTCGGATTTAAGGACAGAAAACTGGAAAATACCCCTGAATCCAGTCTCCGGCCATCACAAAAAAAAGATCACAAAATCTCTTTCAAAGCCAAAAAAACTCCTTCTGGAAAACCAAACAGTTCTAGCTGTCATTGTTCATCCCAGGCTTGTAGGAGGTTTCCAAAGCCAGGGCTCAGCCCATGAGCATCTCCCTTCACATTTAAGGAGGAAAGTAAATATATCAAAAGCTCCAGAAGGTGGGACAGGCAGCCCTTGGGCTGGAATAAGCCTACAAACAGCTCTTGCTCCTGGGGCATCTTGTGTCAGCCAAAGAGCTGTCTCAAGAGCTGCAGGTGAGTAGTGGAGAAGCAAATATCCTCATCTCCTGCTATGAAAGGAAAGAGGCAGCAGCACACCACTACAACTCCTATGTCCAGTTATTCTGGGAGAGGATTCAAAGCCCTTGCTTGAATTGGCCAAATCTGTGAGTATCCAGACCCCATGTTCTCCTTTGAGCGTCTAAAATCTGAATTTCTAAAAGGAAAGGCACTGAGAGACAACAAGAGAGTTAAAAGCACTTCACAAATGTTCCCTTGCAGAGCAGACTTGCTCCCATGAAGTTTTCCAAGGGGGAAGATGACTGCAGTTTGTCACTGAGCTTCATCTCACCAGCCTGGCCTGTCCTGCCTGGATTTGGCTGACACAATGCTCTCCATTGCTGGTGGCATCTAAAGCAGCCTGAGATGTTGGTCAAACAGTGCCAGCACGGGTCTGACTCTGCATCTGCACCAATGTCCCCGTCCCCAGGGCAGCTCCCTGCACACAGGATCTGCTCTGTTTCTCTCTCTTCTTCACTCAGCAGAGTGAAGTGTAATTGCATGTTTGTGACTGCTGCACCCTTGCCGGAGTCTCAACAGCTCTGTTGGTGTCTGGGCTCCTGAGGGAATAAACAGAGAGGGGAGAAAGAGCCAAAGCACCAGGGGAAACGAGGAAGGAGACCGGGAGCTGCCAACAAAGACTGCCTCCTGCCTGTTCAGACAAAGCTTGTCTTGCTGCCAAAGTGGCAGAAAAATGCTGCCCTATAAAAGCAGGCAGGGAGCAAGTAAAGTGAGAGATGCCCCCTGCAGCCACCAGGGCATTGGGGTCTGTGTGCCAGGGGAGTGGGGCTGGCCCTGCCAAACTGGGCTCCAGGGAACAGGCACATCAGGCACCTGGCCCTGCTGTGTGTGACCTGCACCCCGCTGTGAATGGTGGAAGCGAGGAGCAGCGAGAGATACCCGACCATCCTCTTCTCAAAATGCCCCTCCTGACATTAAAGCAGTGGGGAGCTTTATAAACAGTCCTTTTCTAACAACTGTCTCCATCTTTTCTGGATTAAACGCTGCTGTCTGTCTCCAATCTGAATGTTGAGTCGATTTGGCTACGACGTGTCTGCAGAAGCCCCAAGTGGAGCCTGGGATACTGTCTGGGCTTGAAAATACTCCGTTTGAAAATCCCACAAGGTTTGAAGCTCTCAAAGCAGAGCCCACCAGAGTTGCTGATAGACACCCCTCTCCTTCCTGCAGGCTTTTGGCTCACCAAGCTGAGCTGGGACGCATTTGACAACAGTCCAGTGTGTTGGAGCAGGCAGAGTGGACAGGCGGAGGAGGAGCACAGCTGCAAGTCAGGAGACCCAGGATGAGCTACTAGCTCCATGATTCTGGATGTGCTGTGTCCTTCCCCCATTTATTGCTGACAGCATGATAAAGACCTTTGCACCATCAGTCATCTTAAAACAATAAAATGCACAAGCCAGACCAAACATCTTGCTTCCAAACGCATCAGCAATTAGTGACTTCAGATCTGTATCGGCTGTAAGTGCGACTTCATTGTGATAAAGTAGGTTCTGTCGGTCCAATACTCTTACCAAAGGCTGCTTTAATGGGCTGGAGTTTATTTTCCTGGGCTACCACACACAGTCACCACTGAAGAAAACAGAGAGGACTTGATGGGACTCCAGAGCACACAGATAGTTCTCTGCAACTTTAAAACTGATTTGATGCTTGCGCACATGTAACACCCCTGGATGCGTTTAATTCTGAGAATTTGCACAGAGGGTTGTTCTTTGGGTGTCCAGAGGAAAGTTTTATGTGTGCAATTAAAACACAGAGCAATGCACCCTAACCAGCACAGAGATGCTGCTTTGCAAAGACTGAACTAAGTATTACTTGGTCTTCGTGGCTATTGCTCTTTTTGTACTTGGCACCCCAGCATCCAAGCCCATCACAAAGTCAAGTTCAACTCCAAGAACCCAATTTCCCTGCCAGCTGTTATTAACAATGTCCTGAATATTTCCTGATTATTTTGTTCTTTTTTTTTTTTTCCCTCCCTTTTCTTTTCCCTGCATGAGAATGTAAAGCCCAGTTTCTACAAATACTCATGACAATGACATCCTGGCTTCAATATTTGCATGTGGCTGCCAGTAAAAGTTGATGGACTGAGTATCAGTGAAGAGTGGATACAAAGGGTGTGATCACAACTCAGACAAATTCATGTAAAAAGCTCTGTGAGTATTCATGACATTTTTGTGGCATTCAGCCATCACCAGCACTTTGGACTTCTCCCAGCAGCACTGCAGCAAATTGTGGGGAAGGGGAAAAGTTTGCTCCTCACACAGGAGTTATCAACCCTTCACTGCTAAATTAGGACCAACACAATTTTGCTTTGCAGCACTCAGCACAGCCTGTAAACATCCTAAACACAACCCTCAATCCAAGATGTGCCCTCCAGTTATGCTTGATGTGCTCTACCCTTGCAGCCTCAAAATACAGGGCAAACACCAACCTCTCCAAATAATTTCAGATCTGCTGACTCCTCTGCTAAAAACCAAACAGCAATTGGGGCAGTGTCTTTCTCATGTTGATTTGGAGAGCACCTGGCACAGGGCAGAGAACCTGAGCTCTGGGTGATGCTAGAAGGCATTCTACTAGTAATATTTTCACTGATGAGCAAAAATTATTTCAAGCAAAATCTTAGTGTATTTCTATCTTGTTCATGGGAGTCTCATTGACTCTGAAAGAGAAAGCCTGTTGTGGGCTTACTACAGACACACTTCCCTCTGGCAGTTTCAGTCACCTGAAATAGCATCTCCAAAGAAACACCTTCATCAAGACAGACAGTGTTTGCTTGCTGCAGTGAACATGTCAGTAAAATATGTCTAAGCACACTATAAAAATTAAATATTACATCCATTACATCATGGCTACCCCACTGCCAGGGCTTTTGAGTTGTTGGATCCACAAAGCTTTAGCAGGAAATGCTCTATAAATTCAGCCAGCTTATGATATTGCAAGATGCCGGGTCATGTCCTTAAAATGTGCCAATTCCTTGTGAAAATTTGGCTTACCAGAGGTTAGTAAACCAGCCACTGCTGTAAGGAGCTGGTGCTGTCTCCACACACCACAACCTCAAGGTTCTCTGACATGGATGTGAGGACACAGTTTGGGGTTGGTCCCAAACATGTTGCTGGGTTATAATTGGCACAGATCTGGCTTGGGGCTTACTGGGGCTCACACACAGTACCTTTATCATATTATTTCACAGAAACAAAATAGCTGGCAGCAACCCACCAGGCAGACTTCCCTCTGCTCAAGGATGAAGCAGAGAGAGGATGAAGAGAGAGAGCAGTGAAGGATGTTGGTGGGAGCAAGACCCTGAGCAGGGCCTGAAAGCTGGAAAGCACTGGTACTTTTTTGGGGCCATAATCTGAGATTTTTTCCCTGTCATCCACTGCTGACATTTCATTAATCTCTCCCACTTCACCAAGTGCTCTAGCTGACCTTAAATCCAGTCCAAAACCCACTGGAGCTTTTTCCAATCTCCTTTGAAGGACATGATAAACTTGTTCTAGTAAAACTGAAGGCAAATGGCTTCAGTCTGACCTGATGTAGCTCTGCTGGGATCAGTCCGACTTGGCCAAAGAAAAGACAAATATTCACTCCGCACACAAAACAAGGCAAAACTGCAAAAAGTTGTTCGACAGCTTTTTGTCATACAGAGGCACTTTAAGAGCTGTCAGGACATGAAAGAAAGCGCTACTAAATAATATTTGACTTGAGTATTATGTCACATGAAGTAAACATCATCTGTTGCCCTGATGGTTTGCTTCGGGTTGGAAAACAACCACCACTGCCAAGGCACCCAGGCAAATTCCTAAAACAGGCTCTTTCCCAAGTGCTCAGAGCAGAGTTTTTCTGGCTCTGTGCTGCATTTGAGCCCCTGGCAGAGCCCACCTCCCAGCTGTGGGCAGACAGATGGATGCAGAGGGCATCAGAGCAGTTTCAAATCCCATCAGGCTCAGACAGAGGAGTTACATCCTGCTCGTACCCTGATTCCCAGACATTCATGGAGCTTTGAGGCAGGGGCCAGGCTTCCAGATAAGGGACAATCCCAGCCAGTCACTCCTAGGGAGACCTACAACCATGGGAAATGTGGTGCCAAGTGTGCAGAACCACGGGGATAAGTAAAAGAGGTGCACAGAGATTTTGGTTGTGCCAGAGGTCAGGTTTACTCAACGTTATTAGTAGAGAAATGAAAACAGCAGAGGAGTCACTCCAAAGAATCACCCTGGAAATGAAACTGCTTTAAGGGAGAAAGAAGATGCAGGGGGAAGGAGACAAAACCAGAAGGCAGCATTAGGGTAGCGGTTGGATTCAAAGATTTTACAGGTCTTTTCAAAACTAAATGATTCTATGATTTTGCTTGGGAGAGGAATACAACCTGATACATCAAGGAGAAATGAATCCCAGTCTGGAAAAAAATTCTTGGAGTGAAGAGCTGCTGTAAAGAGCATGCACCAAAAATGGGTTTTGTTTCCCTCTAAGAATCTCTCTGTCCAGGAGACACCAGGAGGTGCAGAGGGGCAGACACCATCCCCCTCTTTACAGCACAAAGAGAAGTTGTGAGCATCAGGATGCAGTGATGGTCTGTTTGGTGACAAAGACAAGTCCTTGAGCAAATCAGTCCCTGGACAGCATGATGAGCAGCGTGGTCACCCAAGGAACACCTGAAACATTGCAAATAATGACAACACTTTCATCAACTCAGGGCATATGAAGAGCACCTGGAAAAATCAATTTTCTTGGAAAAAATCCAGCCAAGTGCTGTTGAAGTCACTCCACCCTGGGGAGGTTTTGCACATGGAGAAGTCACAGTCTTGAGACATGCATGATTTCCCCAAAGTTCCCTGCACCCCAGGAAGCTCCCATTGCACAGGAAAGCTGTCAGAGAGTCTGAGCCGAGCCCAAGACAATGGGGTTGGCTTGGGAATGGCTGTGATTTTTACAGTGCTAAATTTGATAGATTACCAGGATTTATGCTGTTTGTTTTTTTAAGGAAAACGTTTTATGGAACCCAAAAGTATTTTGCTAACGAAAATAAAAAAACCACTTACAGAAGGCTTTGTGAGCCACCACACAGACAAATGTTACTAAACACAGTGTTTAACTGGGATTAGAGACACGGACATTAAATACCAACAGGCAACACAACCTCCAGCGTGGGAAGTCCCCAAGCCATCGACAGCCATCAATCAAAACAATGCCAAGGGTGGTATCAGGACATTCTTGCCTTTTCCTCCAGCTTTTTTCTCTCAGCATCTGCTCCATGTTCCCAAACATGAGGCAGGGCTAAGCTTTGGTCTGATCCAGGAGAACAGTTCTAACCTATATGCAGACACCCACCACATACAGGATCCCATTTTGTGGTCAGATTGCAAACAGCTCCTGGAGATACTGGGGATTTTTCCTTTGGATTAAGTACAAAGGCCTGGTGGTGGTTTACAAATAAATGCCTTAAAGATAAACGCATGAAGTTTAGTGTAGGAAAAGATGTTCTTTCAGGAAGAGAAGGAAAAGCAAATGTGAGCTAATCAGGGCAAAGAGAGAACAAATGAGTTCATGGCCAAAAAACCCCTAAATTCATTGCCATAAAAGATAAAAACCAAATAAGTAATGAGAGCACAGCTCCATCACAGTGTGGGGAAAACTGGATAAAAATGAAGAGGTCTTTTCACCAAACAAATCTTTTCTACAGGAGGAAAAATGGGAAAATATAAGAAATACAACTATCCATCAACTGCTTAGCCAATTTTCCCTTAGTGTCCTGTAAAATAAGTACAATTTAACACTTTTGGAATACAAAGAGATAATTGTGTACCGGGCTTGACAAACACATGATGGACATTAGTAATGGAAATTCAAGTCTTCCCAGCCAGGCAGACATGCCCCAGGAAGAGACCATGCTGTTACTGATGGGGAAAGGGGAGAGAAGGAAAACAGAAAGATGAGCAAAGGAAGTCATCAGTGAATTTGGGGGAATACAGAAAAAAAAAAAAAAATCTCTGAAATTAGGTCAGGTCACTCTCCCTGATGCCCTTGTGCTGGTCCAGAGGGGCCAGGGAAGCCTGAGCATCTCTCCCAGTTGTGCTTAAAGAGGGCAGGTTGGTATCAAACCTCACTCCAGAGGGGCTCCCCTGGCTGGGGTCAGCCTCTGCCAGTGCCCAGCCTGCCCTTGCTGAAGGCCCTGCACACGGACAACTCCGTGTCTGCACACTTGGATGGTTTCCTGGGAAATGACATTTTCGAAGAAGATGAGGAGGAGCAAGTGGCTGCTCACCACAGCAGAGATGGAGCACACGGGATGCTGGCCAAGCCAAGGTCGGGGCTGTGAGTCACTGGGATCTCTGCTAATGCTTCCCTGAATAACAAGAGCGTGGCTTGGTTGCAGCTGGGCCGTCCCAGTTGTCCCCAGCCCCACTGGCCAGTGGGAGATTGTACACAGTCCAGAAGCAAGGAGAAAACCACATGCCTGAAGATATCCTTCCCCATTCATTCATCTGCACACCCTGCCCTGCAAACTAAATTATTTCCCTGCGTTTATTTTATGTAGCACTTTTCAATGGTTACGGCTGTCAGATGCTTTCACTGACAAGACACTTTTTTCAGTTGCTGTTGCCAAAATTCAACTATCGAGGCTTAAATTTTCCAAGTGAGCATCTGCTTCAGTCTAGATCTTGGGGGGGAAAATACTAGAAATATGTCTCGTGTTTTGTAGAATGAGCTCATGGAAAACAGGGTTGTTTTGTCTACGTTTACAAAAATAATAAAAAAAAAAAAATCCTCAGTGTTTCACAGAGCAACACAAACATTTCCATACAATAGAGTGAAACATTAAAGTTTGCTGGAGGAGAGAGGAGCTTGCAAGTTCAAAGCCATGAGAAGAAAAACATCAATGCTGGGGAGGCTGAGCAGTGGCCAGGACATTCCCCCCATCGCTCCAGATGGAGATCTACCATCGGACAGACCCGCTCCTGGGACAAACCCAGCACCCCACTGGGAACCCAGGGCACGTCCTCCTTGAAGCAGTCACTAGACCCTGGCTGGATGGAGCAATTGTACATGTCCACATGTGCATCTGCAAGGCTGTCTTCGATGCTTGGCCTGAGCACACGGATTTTTGCAGGGCAAATGCAACGTGGTCATGTCTGGAGAGCACTGTGGAGGTATTCTCTGCCTAGTTCAAGATGCAGCTGTGATTACATCATTTATTAATTTGTGGTAGAGACAAGTGTCCCATAACTCAAGACCAAGAGAGATTTCTAGTGCTTTGACACTGGAGATTAAACAGAAATAAACACAAGTATCAGTAAAAGCAACTGCAAAGCAGCAGAAAGGGTAAGTGGTTAAGAACAGATAAAGATCAGTTGTGTTAGCCTATAACAAGGATTTAACTGCAGGGAGGAGAAGGGCATAGAGACCGTGACAAATTGACAAGTTCCTCAGTGTTTATGAATAAAGGATGTATTTAATCGCATAAAGAGCATTTCTAGGGAGGGGAGGTGTGCACAGGCTGTATTTGTGTACAGCCCCTTAAGCTGAAAGTGCTGCACTTTAGACTTGACGGTCCTGAAAAATGGCTCCAAGATACCTTGTACCAGCAAGTTAAACCTAAGGGGTTAGTTAATACCTTATTGTCTCACTCTCCAAGGGACAATGATGTTGTCAACTAGACTCAATAGCTGCCTCTGAGGCACACATGTATCAAGTAATGAAATCTTACTGCTTTCTAAATGTTTTGGAAAGAAGCACACACACAAAAAAGCCCATAAACAAGGACAGTAGCAGTAGATACATTCTTTTGGATCTTTATAGCCTGTTTGGGAACAGTTCCATAGGGGCTCTGCCACGTACGCCACACGGGATCAAGTCCTATGTAAAGCAACATCATAACTTTCCTGAAACCTTCCTTTGTTTCTCAGGAGCTCAGTGCTCAAGGTGTATTCCAGGGACTGGTCAGTCTCTGTCCCTTTAGCAGGATCCCTGGGACCATCACAGCTCTGCCCTGGCAACTGTGGCCAGCAGGATCTGACCACTCCAAACTCTCACCCTGCTCTGCCTTTCACCCTCTTTTTTTTTTTCCTCTTTAAGATCCGAATTTTCAGATGTGCTTAACAACAACCCAACCATTGTTTGTCTGTGCCAGTGCTGGGGGAGGGTACATGCACTTGGAGATAACATCTCCATAAGCCAAGTGTGAAACTGAGGATGCCACGACATTGTTTCAGTAAGGGAGCCAAGAAAATCAAGAGTTTTTAAGTCAATGAGTGACTAAATAAAATAACATAAAAATACATATTAATCTTAAACCAAAAGGAATGTTTCAGGAAAACACTCATGTCTCCTCCTTACCCTTTGAAAAATTTCAAATAAAGTCTTCAAGATATAACGTGGTTTTTCTTCAATCAAAATAAAACAGTCTGCATCACTTTTGGGTTACTCAGGCTTATTTTTAAAAAAACCCCACCACTTTTCTTTTTCAAAATTGCTTTTTAATTCTGGTCTAGAATACACTCAAATCTGAAGGATGGCAAAATGAAGCATGAGGGTTTTCAAAAAGTTTTAGTAGAAAAGATTCAACAAGTTCAGCCTCAGTTCACAAGAGCTCCAGGCCTCTCAAAACCTAATTTTAAAACTGTGTCCTTTGCTTCAAAGATTCACCAGCCCTCTTTCAGCATCTCATATGTATCCTTAGGGTGAGGAGACTCAGAGAAGATGCTCAGGCACATCAGTGTGGGCACTGTTCGTGTCTGTCTTGCACCTGCAGGACAACATCTCCTTGCTGATGGACACTGGTGACACAAGAGTGCCCACAGCAGCACCAGGAGTGACTGCCAGCCTTGACATCCTGCAGCACCTTGCCCTAACCAAGACAGCACCTACCTATAGGCAGAAGCACGTGCTTAGGAAACCTCTAGGATTATGTAAAAACCCATAAATGCTCGGAAGCTTGAGGAGTTTCTCTGAACAAATTGGGCACATTCAGCTGAATGAAATTCTGCAGGTTTTTTCATGAGTGTTAAAGAAATGCCAAGAAGTATCTATTTGATGGGAAAGATATTTCCCCTATTTCTTGCAGTACCAAGGGCTCCACATCCTCAGAAAGCTCAGAAAGGACCAGGCTGCATGGAGGACAGGGACGATTCCCTGGGCTGTTCTTACAGGGCACTTTAAAAATATGGCCAGCACGTGGAAAATATTTGGAACAGCTTTCATAAGAAGGGTTTTGTTCTATCTGTTCGAGTGAAGATATTTATGGTGTCTGCTGTGTCATTCCAGATTTGTCATGGGCCATTAAATATCCACCTGGATATTGCATCATTTAACTACTGGAATGCGTAAGCATTTCTGCTGCCCATGAAAGAGCAGCTCTGAGCTCTGCAGCTCTGAGTGCATTGCTCCACTCTAATAAATAAATCAGAAAGTGGAGCAGATAATACAACTGTGTTCAGTTGTGGTGGACTGATAGTTATGTGTATTTATTTTTTTTAACTGGTCATGACAAGAATGTGAGTAGTATGTATTATTTCTGGCCTTTCCTTGAGTTTGTTAATCTTCTCCGGGTGTCAGCAGCATTTTGGTGATCCATCTGAGCAGGTCTCTTCTCAAAACAGACACTGCAAAAACATGGTCAGAAGCCTCACACACGGGCAAATGCCTGGTGTGGACACAAAAAAAGCTCATCTTGATTCAAGGTCATGCTCCAAATTTTGTGGAAGGTGGAAAGCCATCGCTCAGTCAAGGTGGCTCCAACCTGTCAAGATCTGGAACAGGATTCTGAAACAGGGTCTCATATTCTGCTTTTGTACATGAAATATCCACACAAAAACCAGTGATTTTTTTTGCAACCCCAATGCCTCAGAGATGTGTTTGGCCTCAGGTAAGGCTTTTCAGATTCACCCCTCATGCTGGCTGGTCCAGCTGCTTTAGACTTGTGTTCAAGAACCATCCATCTTTCTTAAGTGGGACTGGTGATGCCAGGGGGACTCCGGGGGACATCCAACATTGCTACAAACACCAGCGCGGTATTTAAGGTGGAAGATAAGAGCCATAGTTACACAAGGCAATGAAATGGGTCTCCTCAAGAGAAAGCATCTAATGACATATTCATAACCACAGACTTCCTTGGTGGTCCTGGTTTATCCAAGATTTTTTAAAAATGCCTCATACTGAACAGATGGAAACAAGGTGATATTGTGGCTGTACTCCAGTCGGATGTTGGCACAGGGTGTACAAACCCAGCAGGCAGGGACAGCACTGGAAAGAGCTGATTCTGCCAAATCTAGGGGGTTTAAAATACATATATTTTTTTCCAATCCTCAGTGGGGATGGTGGGAAGGAACCTAAACACTCTACAAAATCAAAATCTAGTTGTAGAGGGTTATTAGAGCAATAAAGTGGTTTCAGTGGGAGGGATTTAGCCAGGCTAGAGAAGGGAGCTGGAGTGTGGATTTTGGGGCTGGCTCTCCCAGGGCAGCCTGTGAACCAACCACCCTGCTCGAGGGCCAGCAGCCCCACGGCCTTTGGCCATGGCACACGTCATCTCACAGAGTCCCCAGGGAATGTGGATATTGGGAGCACGTCAAAGAGGTCAGAAAATCTGGCAGGTCTCTGCTCAGATGACATCAGTTTTGGAAGAACTTTTTAGGAATCAGAGTCCTGCTGGGGAGAAAGCAAATGTCTGCAGATCCTCAGCTGCAGAGGAAGGAGCAGCTCTTTGTACTGGAGGGTTTTCTGGTTCTCTGCAAGTCACCCAGCATGTCCAGGCCCCGTCACATATCCATTTATTGCCTCATGGTTGCCACTGGAGCAGCAGCAGCTGCAGAGGTGCAGGTTGGTCTCAAGTAGGATGTTCCTCCCTCCCAGAGCTGCAGGAGGTTTTGTTTTGTAATTCCAAGAGATTGGATCCTAAATCTGATGTGTTTCCTCTAATAAGCTTCTCAGGACAGAGGCCCCCACCCTCCTCCTCTGATACCAGCAGCATGGAGCAGCAAGCGGACACGGGAAGGAAACTAAGATCAAGTTCCCTCAGAACAGTTTTATCAGCAATTTCAAAACCACTCAGCCCTTCCCAAGCCCAGCAGAGGCAGGTGCTCCCAGTTTACTGTAAACCACCAGAGAAGTGTGAAACAATTCTTACTATGCTGGGCCACATGGATAGAAAATCTGCCTCCAGGACAAATGTATTTCAAATAGACCCATTCTCAAGACACACTCTAAGTTTAACCTATAAAGCAAGCTCTGTGGCAGTCATGTTGGAGGGGACGGGGGGACTGTTTTCCTTGGCATTTCCCATCCATTTTTGCCTCAGCTGCAGACAGAAGGAAAGCAAAACACACATGTGGTCCCCAGAACAGGAGAGGAGAGGGTGATTTTGCAGGGGTTGGCATTAGGATGCCGTGGTGCTTTGGAGAGCCTCTCCAGTGCCACCCAGCATGAAACCAGCAGCTCACTATGAAAACCAGGGCAAGGAGCCCTGAGCAGATACTGCAATGAACAGAAAAGGAAAGCCTTAGTAAAATGTGCAAGCAGCCTGTTGATGCAAGGCAGAGAACAGGCAAACTAATAATGACACCAGACAGAAGAGTGATGAATCCAAAATTTCCATCCTAAAAATATTGCCTCACTACTGCTTTCACCACTTAGATTCTATTACCTGACTTCTTCCTACAACCACTAAAGTCCCCAGGGTGCTTCAAACTGGTTACTCCTGTAGTTTAAATACAGCAAGACCCCACATGGCCAATCATTACAGAGGAAGCAGGAACCTTGGCAGTGAGACCCATCATAGAGCAACCTGTCCTGACAGTTAACATCAGGAAAGAGCAGCAGGTACAAACCAGGCTGATATTTGCTCTGCTTCTTTCCCAGACTAAGATCTGACTAGCAACAGCTGCCTACTTTATGGCTGTCTCTTTTTATTACTTTATTTCCCCCCATGTCCCCCAAAAAAGGAAAAGAAAAGAAAAAAAAAAAAGAATGGCTAAAATTTATGGCTAGAAGAAACCGATTACTGTTGGCAAGTGAACTGAAGGGATCAATTGTTCCATACGGCAAAAGCCAAAGAACTCAGGACTCTATTCACTAGAAAAGACTGATGTGCTAAAGGGCATGGAAATGCCACTTTTATTGTGTGGCGGAGAATTTTCACATTTGAATCCAAATTCCATAGGAAAGCGTGGTATGCAAGAGACCCAGCTCCGAGGGCCGGCCAGACGGCGCGTGTGAGCAGAGAGCATGTGCGCGGGAAAAGCATAATACCCTGAGCACAAAGGTCCTGTGTTCGTGGCCTCCCAGCACAAAGTCGGCCTTTCACACAGGCAGGGAATTGTGTGCAAAACGCTTAGAAGTCAGCACCAAATGTGCCCAGAAACAGCCAAAGCCAGAGCGACGTTCTCCCCTTCCCCACCCGGCACGGACTGTGAGGTCTGTGGCTGGTGCAAGAAAACTCGGTCAAGCTCATGAGAATTCCTGTTATAAGGGTGGGAGAATAAACCCCTCATGTTTCTGTGTTCAGGGGAAGGAGCAGCAATTCTCAAGCTGAGCAGGCTGGGGCCACGGGCCCAGAGGTGGGAGCAGGGATGTGGGATAGGATGAGCACAGGCATCGGTTAAAGCACATAGGGAGAAGTCATCGAAGGCAGGACATGCAGAAATATGGCTCCAGGACAGACATGCAAACTGCTCATGCATTTGTACAGTGGGGCATGTTGACAGAGCAGTTAAGCACGATGGATCTGAAGAAGCCAATTCAAGCCATGTTTTTGGACGTGCATCAAAGGCAGCCCCCAGTGGGGAAGAGGAGGGTTTGAGGCACAGCATTGCCATCCCAGCCCCACGTGCTGAGATCACTGCAGTGCTGTTCCCAAAGGTTCTTGGTGCTGGGTGCCACACAGAAAGTGGGAACAGATGACTCTTGCTCAACACTGGGAATAGCTATTAATTACCAGCTGATTTGGTGCTTCCCAGCTGTATAACAGCAGAGAGAAATTTTGTTTTTCAGTTTCTCAAGCAAAAAATGGGAGGTAGGCAAAAATTTAAGAAATCCTCCAATAACAGGAAGGTACCTCACACCCTCAAAGGCCTTGGAAATCACAGTCCTTGCTCAGTTAAGTGAAAACCAAATAACATTCTCGGAACAGCCAACTACAAATTCTTCTAAAGCAAATGCCATTGTCGAGAATTCCCAGGTTTTGTTTTGGGTTGCTCTGTCTGCGGGTATCTGAAACTCAGGACACACCAGTGTTTATGCATTTAGAAGGAGGCTCGTGGCTAAATTTGGGCAAAGGTTTGTGAACTGGAGGAGTGGGGAAAAGGCTCTGGGAATGACTTCAGCGTGTGCTCCCGCAGCCCCGTGGATCGGCGCTGGAGCGCAGCTCCCGTCGGGGCGGGCGGTGTCGATGGCTCTCTGGACGGCTGACAGCACAGATGTACTGCAGCTCAGCCTGTGACTAATTTCAACAAGCTGCTTGCACAGTTACAAAAGGCAGATCTGTTGGCATTTTTACTTTCAACCACCTGGTCTTGACAAACATTTTCTGCAAACAGCACATATGTCATGAAGCTGGACTCGGGAGACGCGCGAGGCAGAGAAGGAGGAGTTTAAATCCCCAGGATGGAGGCAGGGGCTGGAAGTGGTGATGGCCAGGAAGTCCCACCAAACAATACAAGGTCAGCATAACTAACTGTGGTCAACGGGCTGAAGAAAGGCAATATTCACAGGAAGACGTGAAACATTTGTAAGATGAATGATGCCGTTGGATGGGTCTATTGCTCGTGATGGACACAGAGCCTTATCCAGGCATGGGCTGGAGCAGGTTTTCTGCTCAATATCACCAACAGTGCATTGACATAAGCCCTACATCAGTTCCTGCCCTTGGCTGGGTCCATCCCTATTAAGTGCCAGAGAGACACAACTCAAGAAGGAAAACACCCAGAAGATGACAAGTTTGACCTTTGGAAGGAGAACATGTTGAACAGTTATCATAGAGGGTTTCTATTTGAAATAGGTCCCTCTGTATTAAAGCCAGTAGGAGAGGACACACCTGCAGAGATGTGGTGGTGCTTTCAGGGATAACTCCAGATCTGTTTGTACTCTCAAGCCAGATGCCTTTGAGGTGCTGCTCGGCACCCTCAGGCAGGGTGGTCCTTTTTCTAGGAGATCCAGAGCACAAGGTGTTCTGATGGACCTAAACATGCAGCAGTGACCTCCAGAGTTCTCCTTTTCTCATTCCACGGTGACATCCATGGATTAAATTCAGGTAGGAAGGACTGGTGTGAATTTGTTTTAGAAATGAACATCCTCAAATTCAATCAGCATGACTAAGCACAAAGACAACAAAGGAGCTGCTAACACAGTCTCCATCCCATGACGTTTCCACTGGCAGGCCATTTTGGAAAAAGAGCTTTTGGGCCCATTGCCAGGCTGACTGGTAAATACCATGATTCATGACATGTACACTTCTAGTTGTTGATCTTGTGATACTCTCTGCACTTAAAACTAATCCAGCTGTTCACAGAACTTTCTTCTGGTTTCCTGGAGCCTGGCACAATGAGGGAGATGAAGTGCAGGAGAACACAGGAGCATAATGTCAAACTACTGTGGCCACATCTTGACTTGACTATTTCATAGGTTTCTTTTTGCAGATGGGGATGGGGAGGGACTGCTGACAAGCTGGGCTTTGATCAGATGAGGGAAGGGAGGAGGACACCAAGTGGTGCAGAAACTATCTCAATGATACTGCTTTTTCTTTTACAAGGATAAAGCCCGTTCTTCTCTGTGCATTTAGAATTAATTTACTTAGGGTTGGGCAAGGAGAAGAGAAGTGAGAGAGCCCTGGAAGTCTGCAGTCCTTTTCTCCTGTTAGGATGTGTCCTGGCTCACAAAGCTGAACTGTTGTTCCAGCTCATTTTCAGGCTACACTAGAGCCATTTTCAGACTTCAGAATAAATCAAAAAGTAAAGCAAGCAAACAACAATCCAAAAGTTTATGTGTCAGATCAGCTGAAATGCTCCATCTCTCCTCCCCAGAAAATGTTTCATGATTTACTGCAGCATTACCAAAATGGGTCTCTACTGACCTATTCTACAGAGCTCATAGTCAAAACCAGACCACCACAACCCTTCTGCACACAGCTTCACCCCCAAAAAGGGTAGTCAGGAGCCTCCACAGTTGGTAATACACTCTTTAAGCTGCCTACCCAACACACAAACTCTTCACAGCTTGCTTTGAATTAGTCGTGGGACAGCAGAGAGGAATGAGAAGGATTTGAAAAGATGGAGATTTAGGAACAAATGATAATTTATGTCTTTCAGAAAATGCAAGTCAAACCTTGCCTGTTCTGGCCCTTCAGCACTCCTGATGGGAACAGGATATGTGTTTAGCATATCTCCAAGGTATTCTCGTATGAACATGACAACCAGGTGCCTACTGCGAGGACAGCTATAACAAATCACCCACATTCTTTTCAAGCCAACGCTGCAATTGTTCTTCTCCTCGGATCATCTGGCTTCAGTGTGGGCTCCCTTCAATTTCTAACACGGAAAGTATTTCCAATAGTTGACAGATGTCTTTCCTCGCTTTACACTCCTTTCTTACCCTCTTCAGTGTCAGCCTTGCAGGAAATGCCAAGTTAATTGGAAAGATTAGGAAAGGTCTCCTATAGCTATTGGAGAAGAAAGTGGGAGCAGACAAAATGCAGTAAAGGGAAAATAATTCATTTAATATTTTATTTTAGTATTAAATTTTAAATGTTAACAGCCAGAGAAAGGAAGGGTTCTAAAATTTTGCTGGATGTTTGTTATCACTCAGCACAAAGTAAAACGATCCCCCTACAATAATTTTTAACTAGTAGTTTAATTCCTTGCCCACATATAGCAGAGTTTCCAAGGAACAAGCATTTGTAAACAGTTACTAGAAATACAATTTAATTGTGCTATGTGATACTACAGAGTATGGTCCAGCTCACTGGTTTATCCCACACACAGACCTCAGGATTTTTGCCTATTAATTTCTCTCCTGTGGAAGATGAAATACTCATTCTCAGAAAAAAAAAATAAACGCAGAGGGAAATTTTTTGAGCCTGTAGATAATGAGAATTTCTATAGAAATCATCTCTCATGAGCTCATTGGATCTGAAGAAGTCAGGGTTTGATGCCAAGATTTCTAAGGATGAGAAGTCCTCCAGACAGATCCAGGAGTGGGATTCAGGTTTTTACCTCCACCTCCTCTCCCCCATTTCATAGGCAAAAAGAATGTTTTCACATCAGTACCAGTTTGATCTGCTCTGATTTACAGCCTATATTCAAGTGTGAGTTGTTACAAAGACTTTTCTTCCTAAAAGGACACAAAACACAAGCTGCCCTAATTATGTTCCTAAATGTACAGGGGCCATCTAAGCTGTTTGGACAGCAGGAGCCTACAGTCATAATGGAGATATGTGAGCATCTAGATATATTAGTCCTTTGGTAGTGCTGCTCTTGCAGTAAGAGAAGTACCATCCTTCTCAAAAAAAGGTGGTGTAATGAGAGGGAGAAGGAGGAGAAAAGGACACCTCTCTCCTGCAGAGACCAGCTGGAAAATCCCTGCACAAGGAAAGTGAACCAAAGGAAAAGGCTCTGCCTGAGCAACACTGAGCATGCAGCACTCAGCTCCTTAGGACCAGTGTGAGAGGACAGAAAGTGGAACATGGCTGAGCATGGATGTATCAACAGATAATAAATTAAAAGTTAGTTTTGTGTTTAGACCTCCTGAGGAAGCAAGGACATGGTAATTTAAGGTACAAATCAGTGACAGTCACTGCAGGGCTCCACAGTATCCCGGCAGGAAATCACCCCTCAGAGGGGCAGGTCTCTGAGCTGTTACCACCATTATGACTGGTGGGGATAATTTGGGATAATTTTCAAGATTGGTATTATTTGTGTCATGCCAGCCAGCATTTATCCTTGCAGGTCAAAAATCAGCACTCATTTAAAAGACATTTCAAAGCATTACCTGCTCAGGCATCTGGAAGTGCTTAGGCACATGAACCTGTTTGCTATTTATGCTGCTGAACTGTTCCCATGTCAGAGTGCGGTGGAAAGTTGGGTGACAGCAAAGAAAACACCCAAGGCCTTTCCCAAGACAAAGGGATATTAAAAGTCCACTGGCTGCTTTGTTTGCTCTTTGGTTTCTCCTTATCTTATGCCTGGGGTGCAAGAGACAGGGCAAGGGAAAGAAAAGAAGAGTAACCCATTCAGAGGATGAGCTGCTCCAGTGACATCAGGATGAAGACTGCCAAAGTCTGATGGACAACAGGAGTATCCAAGAGGGAATCTGCAAAGAACAAGACCTTAACAAAGGTTGCCTCAGCTGGGGATGCTGAACAGATGAGATCCAGTGAGGAAGGATCTTCTGCCAGGAGCCATAAAGCCTGAGGAAAGCCCATGAGAACTGCAATGAAGGGCTGCAAGAATGCTTCATGAGCGCTACTGAACTGCCAGAAAGAAGCCATAGGCCTGAGAGTCACAGCAAAACTACCCATGGCACATCCTGGGGGATGCTGACAAAGCTCAGTGCAGGTTTGTGTTAACAAATGATATCTCCACATGCCACATGTGGTGGCTGGCAGAAAAAAAAAAAAAAAAAAAAAAAAAAAAAAAAAAAAAAAGAGATAAATTACAGCAGCAGGCAGGCTAGGATGTGTAAAATCTCCCAAAGAGCCACACTCCAGAGGCAGGACTATCACCTTAAGCAAACAGAGCAACAGCAATTGAGGTTCAGTGCTGACAGAGGCAGCTGTACAAGCGGGAAGGTGCTCACATCCCAGCACCAGGCAGCGACCGACAGTGTGAGAGCAGAGGGGACAGGGAAGAGCTCAGCTCAATGGTGAACAACACACTGCAGTGAAATTCCATCATGGAGAGCAGTACAGACACAAGCAGGGGTGTGGCACTCCACCCTGGAGGACACAGGGCAAAAAAGGGTTCGGAGAAGCAAACATTGAGGCAAGAAATAAAGTTCTCCTCTGAAGAGCCAGAACAAGTTACCTTAAAAGGAAACAGAAAAAGGAGGAGACAGAGGAATCCACCTTCTATTATTTGAAGAAAGCTGACAAGGAATTCCTCTATTTCTTCTTCCATGACTCCAGAACTACCAGAGCAAGACCAGTCCTAAGGACAGCAAAAGGCACAGCTTCATGCAGCCTCATCACTGGGACATAGAGGCCACTACTTTGAGATGTCACTGAAACTGAAGCCCCCATTGGCTTCAGGGGACAACTGCAACTGAGAAAGGTATGAATATCCTGAATTATCCTTCAGGCGCCAGACTGGGCACATGTTGCATCTTGGAATTATTATGCAGAGCAGTTTTAGAGATGATGTGCATGGATCTACCTGCTGCAAAGCTTTAATGCCTTCCCCAGCAGCAGGATGAGCCCCATGGCAAAGGCAAGGACAGGCAGCAGACGTGGCAGTGCTCAGTGACACAGTTTAATGCTGCTTCAGTGACACAAGTGCAGTCGTGCAGCAACGTGAGGACAGACACCTGCCAGCTCCCAAAGCCAACAAATTCCTGAGCCAGCAGCAGGAAAACAAACACATACAACAATGACTTGCCCCTACAGCAACTTGGGGCAGGAGTCCCAGCATGTCTGAAGTATCAATAATTTGTTCTTTCAGAAAGCATGAGGTTTATTTGCTCTGATAACACCCACACAAATATTCGGGGGCATGTATTTCTCCAGAGCTTGGAGTTATTTTCAACCTTCACCCTGTCACCACCCTGAGTCCTCCCCTGCCAGTGTGCACTGCTCTGCATGTCACAATGTTCCTACAGGATCTTCCAGCCAAAGCACCCACCATCCCACATCCACATCCCTCTCCAGACCGTGAATGGATGGAAGGTGAAGCCAGAAAACCTTGCACTGGCCTGATCTCTGTATTATGACACCAAGGTAAAAAAAAACTTTCCATTTCCCCTGTCTAAAGCACATTAACATAATTCAAGTGTCTAATATCAAGGTCTCTGTTTTCTTTTTTTGGTCCCCTTGATCACCCTACAGGATATTTGGTCACAGTTTTTCTTCATCAGTTCTTATACTCTTGCTCTTCCAAGCCTTATACTCAAATCCCAACCTTCCTTTGAATTCTATCTTCTAATTACCATTGTTATCTAATTATTTTTCAAGAGAAAATAATGACCCTTGGTCTTCAAATCAGCTCAGATTTGTGACCTGACTTTAAATACATTCAGCTGAAAGCCATTAGCAATTATTCAATTGCCTTTGCTGTAAAATGGCTTAAATTACTCAACATTAGTCCATTATTTGAAGAAAAAATATCAATTAAACCTTCAAGTTTAGAGTACTTACATTTATACATTAGAGGAATTTAATTGTATTTTGTTTCTAAATTTTTTTTCCACCAGCTTCATTCAGAGCACAGTTTTTGCCTCACATAAATCCTGTCCCCACCTGAGATGATGCTGGATCTCCAACGTGCTTGGACCCAGCACGGGGCTGGGTCCAAGTGTGCCAAGGACTTGAGATGATCCTTGGTCCAAGGGCATGCTTGGGGCCATGGCTGAGCTTCCAGCTGGAGAGAACATACCCCTGGGTCCATGCCAGATGACCTGCCACCACTAAATACTTGGCCCCAATGCTTCAATATAGTGAAAAGGAGAAGGAATAAAATAAAAGAAGAAAGAAAGAGTGAAACAAATGGTTTAGTGGTGGTGCTGACCAGAGCATTGTTTCTGTGTGTGCCTGTCCTCCCTGCTGCCTCTTGGCATTGAACAGGGCTCAATTTTCTCCCCTTCTGTTCTGAATTTGACTCTTCTTCAGGGCCTGGGATGTTGAAATGCTCAGGTCTTGGCCATTAAAATCATCGGTCGTACACAACACACCCATCTGGCACTGGCTGCAAGAAAGAGTGGCTGTAATTTCAGCAGTAATTTTACTGCAATCGATTTGATTTCAGGAATTAAGTTTTTCACATCCCTAAGGAACACTGAACTGCATTTCATCTCTGCAATCCATAGAAAAATATATCAGAATTTGCCAAAAGAGAGAGCATTCCCTCAAAGCTCAGAGACAGACCACCCCTCACAGTGGAAGGAACACCATTCCCAGTACCTCCATCCAGCTCAAACCCTATGAGGTTTTGCAACCAGGGGAGCTGACAAAAACCTACAGTTAGACTCCAGCATGAAAATATATTCCAGCCTGTTGCTACTGCAGGGCACCAGGTCAATCTTCCCACTCCTGAGCAAACAAACAAAGCAAGGTCTGCCAACTGAATTAGGTGTGAGGGGACACAGAGTGACCTGGGGACCATGGCATGCATCTGCCACCCTGATCCAGGCACAAATCCACCCTTCAGAAGCAGCTGGGGCTCGGTACAAGAGCTTGGGGCAACCAGGAGGCAACACAGATTGAATATAGGGCAGAGGATGACTGCCCACACGAGATTTTGGGTTAATAGCACCTTCTTTCAAAGAGCTGCCCTGAAACTGCACTGTTTAGATCACAGCTTTCTCCTGGATCCCTCTTCAATGCAATCTGAAGGCAGAAAAAGTACCACAGTACAGGGTTGGTGTTAAACCTTTTGAAATGGAAGAAGAGAAGTTCAGCTATGTTGCCATTATTGATGTTGTGCATGATGCTGCTTCAGAGAAACACTAATCCAACCATCAGGGTAAATTCAGATGTGGCTTCTAAGTGGCACAGGTTGAAAGGCATTAAATGTTCAGAAAGAGGGAACAAAAGTTTGCAAGGCATAAACCTCCCCCCACGCCCTTCCGCCAATTCCATCTCAATTATTTTCTTTACAGCATTTTCTGGAGCTGACAGTCCCTGCTGCAGAGGAGGCCAGCATGGATCCCTGCACCACAGTGGTGGTTTGGCAGCTTTATGATGTTTTACATCACTTTTTCAGAGAACACCATAGCTATAAAATCTGTAGTTTTCCTAAACCCCTAGAATCCATTTAATCAAAACAGTCCAGAGGCCGCACCTGGGCATTATGCAAGTGCATGGCTGCTGCTCCTTCAGCTGCTGCAGGAGGAATTTGCTGACAAGTCAAGATTAAACTTTCAGTTCCTCCTGCTCTCCCCACTCATTATGGGCTGTTAAGAAATTTCAAGTTAATTAATTCAATCTCATGAGGGGAAAGTACTTGTAGGATTTCTTTAACATGGTGCAGTTATGGAAGGGAAAGGCTGAGCGTGTTTACTGCTCAGCGGAAAACAGTCCGTGTTCCATGAAACTCCCTTCTCATCTTCCACTGCACTGAGTGTTGTCATGGGGTATCCTCGTTGGAAATCATTTCACATGAAATTAATTCTGTAGCATCTGAATGGATTTGTGCCACAGAACCCCTTGGTTTCTGAGCCACTTTTTGTCATGCATTTTGTTTTCTTCCTAGGAACTGCCTCTATTCATGGTCCATAACTTGGCAAGAGCACCAGGAGCTGCACCTCACCCTCTTCCAAGCCAGAAACTGGTAGGCAGGCGATACAGCCCTATAAAACACAATTAACCTTTTCATTAAACAACAGCTCCCCGAGTGAAAACCAGGCTATATTGAAAGGAATGAGACTGCTTTATGTTAACGGTGTGTCTCAAACCTTAAAATAAAATATTTGTGCTTACATAAATAGTTGGAAAGGTAAAAGTGTCATAACACTGGGTGTTTGTTATTGGAGCCGGAGCTTGCCTCCTGCCTGCAACAAAATGTCATAACAAAGCCTGGGTCGGGCTCGCTGCGTTTACTCCTCACTGCTGTGTTTAAAAGTCAGAGACAAACGCAGGGTATAAACACATTGCGTGGCAGCTCACGCAAAGGCTCCTGTCAGAGTGGGGCTTATTTTAGCATGACACAGACCCAGCGTCATCTCAGGGGGCACAAAGCTTGAGGACCAAACTATGCATCCCCTGAGATGATGCTGGGTCCAAGCATGCCACGGACTCGAGATGATGGTGTGCCCAACCATGCCATGGACTTGCTGGATCCACAGCATGGTTGGACCCAGCAGGACCTGGAGCCCAGAGCCCATTCAGACCCAGGGTCATCTCACCTGGCACAAATTTTTGTGCCCCCTGACGTGACACTGGGCCCATGGCAAGCTTGAGCCCATGGCCAGGCTGTCTGCTGCAGAGCACTCTATCGTGAGAAGAGTGTGTTGAAGTCACTCAAAAAATAGTGCAGCCTGTAGTGGGGGGATGCACCACCACATACCCTGCTGCCCCAAAGCCTGCCCTGAAATGCTCCACAAAAAATTGACCTCAGCCCATCACACCCTAAACCTGCTTTTTTGCAGAGAGAGCCTGCAGCCCCAGTTCAAGCTAAGCTGGGCTTTCCAATCCACCCCAGCACAGGGGAGGCTGGAGGGAAACTTTTATCACACTTGGCCAAGAGCAGCAGCTTCCCAGCTGCTCACAGCACCGGAGGAGCCAGCGCTGGGAGCTGTGAGCACTCGTTGCAGCTCCTCCCTGCCAGCGGGGCCCACCTGCTGCAGCAGGATGGTTTGGCAGCATTTCAGCCTTGGAGTCTTATCAATCCCATGGCTAGGAGAGGTTTCAGCTGTGCAGGAACTAATATGGCACTAGTACACTGCAGAGAGGGGCAAGGGGCATCTATGGGGTCTTTGTGGATGGTCGCTGTGTCCCTGCTCCTCCAAGGAAAAGGAACTGGCAGGGAAGGAGCACAAGGTGGATAGTGCGAGGCTGCCATGCCCAGCTTTGGAGTGGCTCTGCTATGATGGTTGCTCCAAGGCAAGGACCACCCCCAGCAGTTCCCTGTCACCCACCTGCCTCCACCAACTGCCTGTAACCCCTGGGCTCAGAGGTTGTTCTGCCTTGTGCTCAGTGTCTCTCCCCTTGGCTTCTGCACCGTGACCCACCCTGGTCACTCAAAGCCCAGATAAGAAGCAGGGGGAGAATTAATGCTGTATAATCAAGGCAGGAATACCCAGTGTGCTTTCTGACACGGTGTGACTGGGCAGAGGGCAGGAAAAGACAGCCATATCTGAGAAACGGATCAGCATCCTTTTTCTTATAAAATGCCTTAGGTCACCTACAACTTAGGACCTGCTTTGCTAGCACAGATCAGGACTGGTTGCTGTCCTGTGTGAGCTGTGTGGGGGAGCAACCAGCATTTTCCATGAACCCCAAAGCAGGGACAGCCCACACATCTGTGCTGTACCAGGCAGCAGAACCTGTCCTGAGGACTATGCCTGGCCAATACACTTCTGCAGCTGTGAGCAGCCAAGAATTAACATGTAGCACAAAGCAGCATGATTCCCCCAGAACAGCTGTAGAAATACTTAGCCTAAATTAAATAAGCATTACCATAGCAGCTAGGTGCTTATTTACAAATGAAGGCCTGGAAGCTGCAGCCAGACCTGCTTCCTGTGGTCCCCACAGACCCCCAGAGCCAGGGCAGGCCAGCAGCTTGCAGGTTTTGCACAGGGAGAAGACTGGATGATGGATGGGAGTATCAGGGCTGTAGGCTGTACTGCCTTTTCTGCAGCTCTCAGAGGTCATTCCGGAGGTGGATGGTGATTACCAGGTCTCCAGAGGTTAGAGAATCTTTCCTTGGAAGGCTGAGCCCATATCAAAGCCACCCTGCTGCCTGAAGGCTGATGCTGTGAGTAGGGCTGATGGCTTTACCTGAGCAGCCCTATGGAAAGGGAGGTCCCCCCTGAGCTGATGCATCTCTCCATCACCCATCAGAGAACTCTTTGCTGAGCAAGGAGGTCACCCTTGCACCTGCATCCAGGACTGTCTCCTCCTTGGCTCCCTGTGACTCAGGGACCCCAACCTGCCCCAGCAGCCTCAAACCTACTCAACCTCACAAATACTTTCCCACATCCTTCACCCACTGGTGCCCTTGGCATATATTTTCAGAAGCAGGTGTCTATCTGGAGGCTCTCAAATCCACACAAAAACCCCTTAAATTGCCCAGTTTCCAGAACTCCTGCCCACTCAGCAATCTGCTGAGTCCCCAGAGAGGCATCAATCGTGGGTAGCGAGGATCCGCGTTGGAGAGAGAGCCCGCAGCTGCAATCCCTCCCTCAGGAAAGCCCCTGTTTGTTTATTTGCCTGTCGTGGGCTGCAGCTGCCCCACACAGACCCACTCGATGGCCCCCCCTGCTCGTGTGGGGCCGGGGAGCAGCTGCAGGCACATCCCTGGACAGGGTGAAGGCCGGCAGGAGCGGACATACAGCAGCGAGCAGAGCGCGGTTGCGAGACCTCAGGGGAACAGGCTGAGGTTTCTGTTGCCCTATCCCACCCTGCAGGAATCTGGGGTCACGTTGTTCCCACCGGGAGAGGACTCCACAGCTGTCCTCCTTCCCATGGGGCTTCCCTGGTCCCGAAAACCTGCCTTCCTGCAGCAGCACTTCAAAGGGCTTCACTCCTCACCAAGAGCAAAGGATCTGGGAGGCAGCAATCCCAGGCTCCGAGTCTTCACTAAACACCCCTGAGGGATGCAGGGAAATCCAGGCGCATGGGAACACAGATGGGTGAAGGCCTTTCTTGTTTACTGAGCTCAGCTCCCCCCTCCCCATTGCATCACCTGGTGCCTTGAAGGTTTCCTTAGTGCCAGGCTCCTGGCACAGCACCCAAGGGCTCAGGGGGAGCCCTGGGGCAGGCACAGGTGGGCAGCACAGGGGGGCCAGGGGGTGCCAGCAGCAGCCGCCAGCCCCAGCAGGGAGGGAACCACCACTGCTATCGCTCTGGGATCAAACCCTCTTCTGAGAAGCACCCAGGCTCCAGCAAAGCTGGCACCCTCCTATGGAAAAATGTGCTTGGAAGCTCTCCAGCCACCCCTGCTCCAGAGTGAAAGTGATAACCCCACTGTCAGCCAGATACCCCGGGATTGTCCTTCTGCCTCCCCACTGCGGAAGGACATTTCAGATCCCGTCCTCTCCCGCCCCAGCCTTTCAGTGCCTTCCATTTCTCAAAAGAAATTCCTGCACAGCCAGAAGATTTTACCACTTTGTTCTCAGAATATCATAATATTTTCTTTTTTAATTAAATCGCGTTCCCCATTTGCCTCGCATCCATGTTTTGGGTAGTCTACTTTTGCCAAACATAAGGTCAACATCCATGCTACTAGCTTTCAGTAAAAGCACACTAATGCTGGAACTCTGTTTTATCTAAACCCGATGTCTGTTCACAATTTTGACCGCACCCAGACTAGGGCTATGTGACTTCACTGCCCCAGATTCCCATCAAGAGCCTTTTAACATGAATACACTCATTTAGTGGTGTACATTGTCTTGCTTTCTTCATTAACAAACTCAAAACTCACAAGAATGATTTACAGTATTTCTGCAACAATGATGAACTTGTGGAGAAGGGTTGCTGTATTTGATTTGAGCTTCAAGCAAATGAGCAGAGATCTCCCAGTTCTTAGTTTTAAAGCTCAAAAATGGACTCAACTCAAGAGAATTCAAGAGCAAAAAACTAAAGCAAGGGTATTAATAAGGGAGATGAAGGGGAGACAGCCAGGAAAAGCAAATCCCAACCTGCAGTATACAGACTAAAAAAAAATCTATACCGTTGGCCTGAGAGACAAACAATATAAATATAAGTATAGCATGGCTTCTGTGATAGATGCATTAAAATGAATCAAAACCTCACAGAACTTCTACAGGATTCTTGTCCAAAGTTTCCAACCTTGTCCAATGGAGGTTGTAACCTCAAACTCTCTCATTTTGCAGAACTGAAGCACAAAAGTTAGTAATTCATAGTAGCTTCCACCTATATCCTGCTGCATAGAAAAGCCAGGAATGAGCACTCACTGGCCCATGCATAAGTCCAGGAGCTCTATTTAATTCACAGGAGAAGGATTTTGGAGAAGAGCTCACCCATTCACATGTTGTTGGGAAGCACAGTGCTTTCCCTCCCCATCCTAAAGCTGAAGACTTCACTCAGCTATAAATCTGGACTAAGATCTGCAAGGCCAAATCAAGATAAGCACAAACCAGAATGCCTGCAAGTATAAACTCATCTTCTTCAAAGCATTTCAGGCCCCAGCTGCAAATTGGTTTATTCCGAGAACAAATTGTTGCTCAACGACTTGGAAGAATCTTCACAAAACTTCAGGCAAAGTATCTTTGATTGAAAAGAACTTAATATCAGTGATAAATAAGATCACATGAGAACACAGGAGGCCTCAACCTCCCCCAAAAGCGAGATAAGTAACTGCAAGACATGTTCTATCACTTGCTGCTCCATACCAGCCAATAAGTTGCCCAAGAATATTCCCCGTGGTATTGTACAGTGTGTCCTTCTTCCTCAGTGCAAATCTTCCTCCACCAAGATAAACTCACAGTGAAGAAGGACAAATAATCCCTCCCTGTTAACAGAGGATTGGCTGGCATGGGAGTTTGGGGTGAGCTTCAAGGATGTCCCCCCCAAAAAAATAAAATTATACCCTGCCAATATTAACTCCTGTCGTTGCCAAGGACAGCACAGTCACATCTCAGTACCTAATGCCCTGTGGGAAAGGAGTTGTTACACAAAGACAATTCAGGTCTTCTGTGAATTCACCCTCCCACCTGCACAGCTGTGACTCTGCTTGGACAAGAGGAAAGGTGGAAAGTGGAGACCATGTCTCTTCTCCTATTGTCCTACTTGGTATTTTCCACCAGTATTGTTCGAACATGTGTGTTTGGAGAGTCATGAGACTGTGCAGGCAGGTGACACAATACTCTCCAGGTTATGATCTTATTTTTCCTTTTATTTTTTCCTATAGACTTAGAGAATTGCAAAAAGAATATTTTCCCTCCAGCATCCTCGTTTTTTAAGGTGAACAAAAACGTGTTAAACCCATTCCTAAAAAGCAGCCGTCTCTTGCCTTCTTTTCCACTCCACACGGGGAAAGGTGCATGAGAAGGAGGGACAGAGAATGAGGGAGGACCACAGTGGGGGACAGAGAAGGGCCAGGAGAAACAGTGTGAGAAGGCAAGAAAATAAATAGAAACACATGAGGTAAACCATCCCTCACTTAATCACCAGACAACTCAGCAGGGTCACAGATCATATGAGGAACAAGCCCAGCAACCTCAACAAAATATTGTACTTTCCCACCACAAACTTGGGTTTGCTGCCACATTGGGTGGGTCAGAGGAGGTCCTGCTGCTTGGCAGGTTGTTCAGTCGTACCTGTCCCCCACAGAGCAGAGCACAGAGCTGATGCCTGTGCTAGCAGGGAGCCAGTGAGCTCAGGTATCCCTCAGGTCCAGTGACCAGGACCGTGCTGCAGGGACTCACATTGCAGCAGCTGTGCAAGGTAAGTGATTTGCAGGCAGTGCTGCAGCTGAATTTAGATCCCTAAAGATCCAAGGGATGAGGCTATGGGAGTTCTCTGGAGCAGCAGAGCATCATCTCCCTGAAAGTATTTTGTTGCTTATCATGGAAATGAGAGGCACAATGGAGCTGCGCAGTCCACAGCCCCTCTGCACTTGGTGTCCACATGGGGCTGGGGGCCACATCTGTGGGACAGCATCCACCTGCACTGGATTAGTCTTTTGCATGTTGACCTCATTTTTGCTCTCTTGCTCAGCGTTTGAAGTTCCTCTGCAGAATCAAATTTAGCAAGGTCCATACCTGGGCTGGAAAATATATGTCCCAGGGGGCTTTTCCTCAGTCGTCCTGGCTTTCATTAACCCAGCTTCTCCACTGTCCTTCTTTCACACCCATTAAACAGCACCAAAGGGAACTGGCAATACATTTTCCTTTGCCCTTCTCCTTTGTGCTCCTCCCTGATGAATGGCTAAAGCAGATGCACAGTTGTCTTTGAAGGCTCTGGCCCATGAGCATGTTGAATCAATGATGGATTGGACCAAATGAATCACAGTGTGGGAGAAAGAGCAAGGCAATGATTTCTAAGTGGCCTTCACATCTTTACACTTCAGAACTTGCTTTAAAAGCCTATTTTCTTCTTTTTATCTGGTTCCAGTTTCTGCAGTGCCTTTGCATATGTTGAGGGAGGTAGGGGGGAAGGGGGGGAACCTTTACATATAAACAGAAGAATCCACTTCTCCATCAGACAATAATGAAGCATTGTCATTTAGGGAGTTCAAATAGCTGGGAAACCACTTCAAGGCCATGCAAAACAACTGGGTAGCATCAGAAAGAACAGCAGTTGGCAAACTGAGTAGCAGAGTTTTAAAACTCCAGTACAGAAAACTAGCAAAAAAACCCCACAGCTGGTTCAGTGGCCTACCTCCCCTCACAGGGACACCAGAGCTGCTTCAGAAAGAAGCTTTAATGAAACAATATTTTTAGGATATAGTGAATTGCCAGAGATTACTGGATATGTAATGCTGCTGCTCCATCCCAAGTGGAACCCTGCATGCTCAGCCAAGTCCTGTGTGTCCCTTCCCACAGCAAGCAGGGGGTCTCCAAAACCCATTCAGAGCATCAGTTGCTTCCAGCTTGGCTGCTCTTGGGCCCTCCCTGTGACTGACAACATGACTGGGGTCATCACATGGATGCTTTTCCCCCCACAGATACACCAGAGTGGTTATAGGAAACCAAAACCAACTATTTTGTGGTGCTGCTGGAAGAACAGTGCTGCCTGCCTGGGCACAGGACAGACCAGATTTGTAGGAAAAGGAAATTGTCTTTTTGGGTTGATGGTGGTCTAGAGGGAGAATGACATGCACACACACAGATTTTCAGGCTCAGACATCTAAAAAAAATCCCAGCAAAAGCCATACCCCAGGCTGGATATTGGTTTTTATGGTTAAGCAACATGCCACACACGTTCGCCTCCAGATCTCTCCACTCTATGCTGCAAAGGCACTTTGTGCCCAGACAACACTGCCAGGAGGAGGACACGGGTGGCTGATCCCTGCCTGGGCAGAGGTCTTCCCACACACAGGCCTCTGTGGGATCTGCTTTATGTTACAGCTTGGGATGATGCCGCATGTGGAAATACAAGTGGAAGCTTGTTCAGACCACAGAATTTGCAAAGCCTGTTTGCTTAACCAGAGCTAAACATGAGCCAAGGACAGCTCGGTTTGACTCCCTTTATTCTGGATACCCCACATGAAGTGCTGTGGCTCCCGCAGTAGCAGTGCCAGTGCCGGGCTGGCACAGACACGAGGACAAACTGGAAGCTGCTCTCAAGGTCCTTCTGGGAGATGTAGTCAGTAGAAAGCAGAGAAAAAAATTCCTGAGGCATTCAGAGTGCTTATTCCTCCAGCACCCTCTTCTCAATACCACCATTCCTCACTTAGCTGCACTCACACAGGAGCACACCCCGTGTGCACTCACTGCCTGCCTCCTCTGCTACCAGCAAGGGACAAATTCCTCTGCTCCAGAGATGATGGACTTGGATGCATAAACTCCTCTGGAAGTCTCAGGCCTGCCCCGAGCAAGCCACTGCCCTGACCCCTACTTCCCAGCAAACAGCCACTGCCAGCACTGTGGGCAAGGACAGATCCAGCTCAGCTTCCCAATAAATATTCCAAATCTCCGTGGCCTGGTAAACAGGGTTCTGGAAAGCGCCTACTGCTCTCCACACAGGCAGTGATATTTATGAAGTGCTATGAGGTTTGGAAGTATTATTTTATCCACGAACAATGGAAGTAAGGACGAGCTGAAACACAATTTGCTCAAGACTTTTCCAGCCTAACACCAAGTTTACGATTAAAACAGTGGAAAGGGCTGAACGAGCCTGTCTGTGGCCAGAGGACGGTACTGCAGACCCCGCCATGGAGGGAAAGTGCGAAATAGAGGTGCTTGGGACAAAGCTGTTAAAAGTCTGACAAAAGTCTGCTAAAGTAAGAAAAGCCTGAATAAACAGTTTTTTCACCCAATACCACTTTCAGCTTCATCCAGCCAGAGCTTAAAGATAAAAGAACAAGGAGTTGATTTTCCAGGGCTGGGAAGTCAGCTGGTGGCTGCAGGGATGTGTTTATTAAGGGTTGCACTTGCATGGCTGATGGGAGGGGGACTCGGGCCCTGTGAAGCCAATGCAGTCAAGTTCTCAAGGGAGTTAAATCTTCCTTGCTTTGTGGACTCCTCACTTTTAAGGATAAATGGAGGCTCTCCAGCTGGACATCCCTGAAAGCACACTTCCCCCAGTCACAGAGAGCAGTGTTGGGATGAGTCAGGAATGCTGCAAGCTGCACAACCCAGGTGAAACCCTGTAAAACACACTATCCCCTGTCTGAAGGCAGCATTTACAGCCACCCCTGTCACATTTGTCACCAGTTCTTGGTGCTTTCAGATGCACACACTGTACCCCAGTGGGATGCAGCCTCAGCTCAGCAACGCCCTGTGCATCTGCAGGGCTACAGGGCACTGCAGGCTTTGAAGTTTTGCTCCTCTGAGAAGAGCACTGGTTGGTATGAGAGCTCACATGCTTATTAGGAGGTGAGGATGATTAATTGCCTCTCCCCTCTGCCCCTCTAAGGGGGGGCTCCTCAACGTTGTCTCACTGACAGTGATTTTTCAGGACCATATGGCACTTCCACATCCCATTAGTAACGCGCCTGCTGCACCCCCTTCGCCCTGCACCGAGTTTCAGCTTTCACTGGGTTGGGGAACGTGAAATACCAAAGCTCTGGATGAAATCTTCAAGGTCAGAATGTTTAGGGAAATACATTCTGTGAAAAACTAAACTTGTTTTCTGCTATTGACAGTGCTGGTGTCACGTGGCACCAGCATCACTGCGGAGGGACACCAGCTCCACCCAGAGAAGGGTCCCATCTCCAAAAAAGCCTTACATGGGTGTGATGCTGAGCTGCCCTAACAAGGGGGATGGGTTTTCTTTGTCATTACAACATACTTTCATAACATACTTTCACAAAAGCAACTGAAACCCCTCTTTTGCCTCTCCTCCCTCTGCCCCCACGTTATGGGCCTCCTCTGCAGCACATGGGGACGTTTGCTCTTTCTGGGACTGGTAGCAATTTCAGGGAATGTGCTCCAGTGCTCACAGTTCCAGGGAGCAGAGAACCTGCAGGATTCATGACCAGACATGGTATGGTGAGGCAGTGCTGAGGTGCATGATGCTGCAAAGCTACAGCTGTATAACAGGTAAATCTAGATTAAAAGAGCCTCAAGTTGTTCAGGTTGTTGCTTTTTTACCCCGTGCAATCCTTTGTTTTATATCTCTCAGCCTCTCTAAGTGCTCACACTGTGCTCACACCTGCTTGGAGCAGGCACATCCCTCTGACCATGGAGAGCAAATTCACAGCAAAAGCAATTCTTACTCCCTGCTGCTCCTCACTGGCACCCAAGCACACCATGGGTACCTCTCCCAGCTCATTTGTGGCACCGCAAGGAGCCCTTTGAAGGAGCCCTTTGCAGCCAGGCACCTACAGAGCAATAATGTGGGTACTCTGGTCCCAGCAGCTGGTGCCTGACAAAAGCCAAATTCCCCACAAGAGCAGGCTGTGCTCACATTCAGTTGCTAATCCACACTGCACAGCCCCCCTTGGCAGGGAGCATGGAAAATGCCAGTGCTTGCAGATATGGTCTCCAAGGAGGACAGTTTCCATAACCTACAGCAAAGCAGGAGAGGCTGACCCAGAGCCCAGGGTGGCCAGGGGCCAGCACCCACCTCCCGAGGTGGCAGAGAGCTGTGACACCTGGCAGGCACTTGCCCTGTAAGGATTTTGGTCACTTATCCCATATCTGGTTGCTGTTTATACTGGAGAAAGAGTCCAACCAACTTAAAAAATAAATAAATATAAAAGCCAAGAAGAAAGCAGCTTCCAAATAACATTATTTCACTTGGTCATTTAGTTCCCATCACAGAAGGCAGCTGGTTTTTTCTCAGGGAAAAAAGTGGTTCTTCACCTCAGCCCCATCCTCAGTCTCCCCTGCCCAGGGCCTGAGCACCATCACGGCCAGAAAGAGACACTGACTGTGGCTGCCACCACCTCTGGGGCTCAAAGCAGCTCAAACCATCTCTGCAACCCCAGAAAGCCCAGCAAGGACTGTTGGCTGCTGTACCAACACTGCCCCAAGGACATGAGCTGGGATCTGCAGCGGGATTTCTGCCCCACAGTCACTGGGAGAGCCACTGGCTTCCTGCTTCCATGGACAGGGACCTGGGGTCCTTCTCCTGCCAGGCACCTGGAAATGGGCAGAGGCCCCTCTGCTGTGGTGCTCCAGGTCTCTCCATGGAGAGGCTGGGTAAACCCTCCCTCAAAGACCTTCAGAGCCACATAAGGGGAAAAGGAGGGAAAGAGGGCAAGGGGAAACCAGATCCCTGCTGAACCGCAGAAGATCCCCACCCCAGTGAGCCCCAGTGCCCACAGGACA
This sequence comes from Pachyramphus minor, assembly GCA_013397135.1. Classification (NCBI taxonomy): domain Eukaryota; kingdom Metazoa; phylum Chordata; class Aves; order Passeriformes; family Tyrannidae; genus Pachyramphus; species Pachyramphus minor. The sequence goes on from VYXB01004619.1 coordinate 92,262, forward strand.
CATAGTTTCCCCAGTCCTTTCCCCCTAGCATGCCAGCAAACCTTGCTGCTGTCTAATATATTCCATATGGAGCGTTCACCTCCAAAACATTACTTAAAATGGGAATAAATCCTTCATGAGACCTCCACATGACAGATACCACTTGATTGAACTGCCAAGCAAGGAACTTTTATTTTAAGGAAAAGTCTGCAATTAACCTATTGTCACTCTGCAGCAGGGGGAAGCAATAAACTGTGTATGTCTGCTTTCCAGCCAAGTCCAAAAGGTTTATCCACAAGCCTTCTTAGCAAATCTCCTCCACAAGATCCTTTGATACCTTGTGGATTTGTTAAACATTTACAACATGAAAGTGAGAATATTATACACACTGCCCTGGCATAAATCACAGGTTTGATCCTCTGTATACACAGGCAATGGAAAGGGGACCTAGAAGGAATAACAGGGTTCTAGGCTGCAAGGTGAATAACTGGAAAGGTTTACCTCATCCCTCCACCAACACTAAATGCACACCAAGGTATTAAGAGAAGCTATTTCTTCCCCAGCCCCTCCAGTTTTTCAAGTTTTACACCTGGGGAAAGAAGAATGAACAATCCCTGTTAGACATCAGCGAGGTGAGTGTACAGGACATTTAAGAAGTGGAAAAACATCTGTTTAGTTCAGATAGAAACCAGATGGAGGTGGGGGGAGGTGGAGGATGGCAAAACAGTCAAGAGGAAAAACAGAAACATGGTCAGGAAGAAGGGCTGCAGGAGGAGAGATGCTTCCAGCAGGCACAAGTATCACCCACTGAGATCTGCATGTCCTTCCTTGGGTGGTGGGCAAACAGCAGGGCACAGCTCTTGCTCACAGGACGAGGGGCTGGGGGCCACTCAAAGCAACTGATTTTGAAAACTCAGATGCTGCCTGGCCACCTGAGATACCACATGACCACCAACACAGGGACTGGCTAAGGAAAGGTCTTGATGGTGGGAAGGATGGTGGATGTGGGCTTGTCTCCAGCCATCAAAGAGATACAGACCTCCCTGGAGGTCTCCACCTCCCCAGCTCTGCCCTCCAAAATGTCTCAGTGGTGCCTGGACCAGAAGCACTTCCTACAAGAGGTGTACAAAATGCTACATTTGCAGTAGAAAGTATTTTTAAAAGGGTTGATGCCGAATTTGCCCCAAAAGGCGTATAAGAAAACTACTTAGAGACAGAATTTCATGCCCTAAGCAGGAGGTATTTTATTAGCAACGCGTTGGGAAGCCCCCAGGTCGTCCTGGAAAAAGAGCTTCGTCTTGGACAATTAGTTTTGCCCTTTTATACAATTTTCAGGTGTAGATTACATCATTATACATGCATATTCATTAGATTACAACATCTACTTTTAATATTCATATATAGGCGGAGTCTGGGCGGAGTCTTCATTTTGGGGAGGTTTGGAGAGGGGAGTTCCGGCAAGCCTTCATCTGGGCAGGGGTCTCCATGTAGTCTTCCTCGGGTTAAACTCTTGAACTCGTCTTGAATCTTTCCTAATTTGGGTAGCTTCTTAGTGGTGTTGGCAGGGCCTTGGCGACTCACAGCTGCTGATGCTACCATATCTTTGTTTTGCATTATTTTATGATTTCAGTGTCCTTCCCTGTCAATGTGTTTTGGTTTCTCCAAACAATTTATTACCTCCGTGTTTTCCTAATACTAAGCTTTCCTATAGTTCTTCGCATTTTTGTGTTTTAACCCATTTTCTCTCCAAGACTGCTTCTTTTCAGGGTCATTTGGCACTATTCACCAATCCTCTTTATCCTCACATTCACAACAGCAATCGAGCACTTGTGCCATAGCACAGCTCATTTTAGGGCTTTCAGAGGCACCAGAGTGGAGCTTTAATGGGTACAACAGGGGCAGTGAATGGAAGTGAGGCCTGGCAGACAGGGTGCAGCAAGCAAAATCGGAAAGGGAATGACACAAGCCGAGGGCACAAAGAGGTTTTGTGAACTGGTTGTAGCACCTTCAGGCAGAGAACAGCAAGTAACTTCCGCAAGAGGGCTGGAATTCCCCCGGAGCTGAACCAGGATGCTGGGGAGAAACACCATTGCAACACCAGGGACAGGTTTTCTATGGCTGCTTTTGCAATGCTGCCACTCAGGTTGGAAAGATCACTAAAGCAGGGCAGTGAGATGCACTGCAAAACCCACCCCCAGCCTAATAAACTGTTTCCTCCTGGTTTTGCATGACTTTACTCTCAGATGCCACTTTGGCTGACAGAGTGAATGAACAAAAAAAAAAAAAAAAAAAAGGCAGCAATATTTTTTTTTAAACTATAAAAGACTTCTGCAATAGTATCAAATGCTAGAACTAATGAACAGTTTCCTCACAGTATTTTACCACAGAAAAAAATAATTTTATCACAATGAACTTTTTTTGAGATGGTTTTGATCCATTTTCTAAATCCAGGTGAAGTGTCCCAATTCAAGTGAATGCCAGACTTGAAGGTTCTTTTTTATATTACTCTTCAAAATGCATCTGTGTTCCCTACATTGCAAGTAGGAAAAGGATCAAAATAACCCCCCACCTTGTCCCCAAATAAAACCCAAGTTTTTTAACTTGGTCACTATGCAATCTGAAAGACATTGCTCAAAGGTCTCTGCAATATTCCCAGTTTGGGAAAACACTTTCCCACTCCATGGGACATCTTCAACTAGTTCAGGTTGCTCAGAGCCCATCCAACCTGACTTTGAATGTTTCCAGGGATGGGGCATCCACCACCTCCCTGGGAAACCTGTGTCAGTGTTTTACCACCCTCATTGTAGAAAAATAACGAGCAGACCAGTTCCAGCCCACTGCAGCCAACCACTGGTGCCCCTTCAGGCAGGACACCCAGAGAGGTGGCACTGAGACTGTGCTTTTGGACCATGAGCTGGACAAATGAAATCTGAGTTCTTCAATTTTTAACCTCTAATGGGAGCTCACCCTGCTTAACCACAGCAGGCCCCTGCTCTTGTGGAGTCCTTCGCAGCAATCACAGTGCAGCTGAGTATTTATACCTTCCTCAAAGGCAGATCATTGACATCCCATCTCCACCATGATGACTATTTCCACAAAACCTATGGAAACCCAGCTGTCCTGGAACCCAGCACACGTACAGAGCTGTTCTCCCGCCAGCTTCCTCTCCGGCCAGCTCCCAATTTGTCTGCAAACCACACATTTAATTGGAGTTGGCAAGTGTTTTGACTTCAAAAACGTCTGTAACACCTGGAAGACAACGCTCAGGTCTGAGGGGAGGGGAGGGGAGGAAATGGGATGTTATCAAAATGCTATTGTCACGCTCTCAGCTGCCTGCACAAGAAGGAATGAGTAGCTGCAGGGTCTGGTGCATGCAGATGATACCAGGCACGCACACAGCTCTGCCTTCCTCTAGCTTCACACTGCAGCAGGTTTTGAGGTCACATTAAAGGTAGTTACAAACACCTCTTGCAAAAAAAAAAAAAAGTTAAAAAAAATACATAGACACACCCTACAATGTTTGTGAAAAATTAATTCCAAGAACTAGGAAGAGATGGTGATGTGCCATTCCCAGCCAAAAGCAGAGCCCACAAAGCAGACCCCCCCCTGTAGGTCAAAGGGCAGTGGATGGGAAAGGCTGTTCTGCTGAAGGACACTGCAGAGGGGCTCCCCACATGGGGCTCCTTAAGCATCCATGCAAGCTGACAGTGAGCTTGGATCAAATCCACCACAGTGCAAACCTGCACACTCCACCATCCCACAAGTCCTGAGTTCCAGCTGTTTGGACACCAGTTTTGTGGTTCTCCCCATTACAGTTTGCAGTACTTTAGAAGAGACATTTGAGAGAGTTATGGCTGGAGCTATGCCCTGGTCTACCCTCCTGGTTTTTGGAGACTCCCTGGAAAGTCCTCTAGTGCCCACTGCTTGTTTGACCTGTTGCAGGAAGAGAAGTACCGGAGCCAGCTCCCATCAGAGCTGCCCTGGGGGTGCTGGTGGACTCATGAGTGTCAAGTTGGAGAATCAGAGTTACCTTGTATGCAAGAAACATTTATGGCCAAGTCTTGCTGAGTCTTTCAAAGACCAGGTTAGGAGGAAAGATTTATTGCCAGTCACTTCACCTGAGCAGAGGGTGGAGCAGATTTTTTCTCACTGAGGTTCTTGCAGTTCCAACCAGTGATACCCTGCTAATTACTGTGGCCTTTCTCAAAAGTCAGGTACAGCTGGAAACTTATTCCTCTCCCACAGCTTTGAGGGTGACAAACATTAGCCCTTAGAAGAGATTTAAAACAGGATAAAACTGCTATGACACAGAAAAATCCTTCAGTGACACCATGGTTTAGTACACAACATAGACTTGAGAAGAACATACTGCCCATTTGTCAGCCTCCCCTACCAAGTTTCACCTTTTATTTTCAGATTTTACATTGTTGAAAGTCCAACTTGTTTTTTACAAAAGGTCAGTTTATCTTATTTAATCGATAGAAAGTACACAAAGTTTCAAAGTCTGATACCAAAGAGGTGAATTGGCTGTTTCTGCAAGTTTTTCATTCAAACCATTTATCAAGCCTTTAATAACAGCCACTAAGATATGAGAAATGTTAACAGAGAATGAATGTTAAAAAAAAGTAAATGGTTTGCAAGGTGCTGCAGCCCCAGAGATCAGTGTGAATGGTGTAACAGATTTCCTTCCCCCCCAGGGAACCAGTCATTTTTGCATCTTTGCTGCAAAAGGACACAGGGGGCTTCTGACATGTTCCTGGTGCAAAAGCAACACACACAACTGAAAATCAAGTAGCTGTTTTATTTTCACACCATGCCCACACATGCTGCATCCTGTCTTTATTTTCTTGCAATATACATATGCTTTTCTAGCTTTTCAGTACCATATTCAGTGACTTTCTTAGACCTGGGCAAACTCTTCTGAGCCAGATTTTGGAAGCAATCCCATGTGGAAAATTTGAGTGATAATTAAAATTGTGACACTGGCATGATTGCCATGTGAAGGGATAGACAGTTTTGTTCATAGTAAAAACATCTCAAGAACTTATGCAAGCAAGAGCAAGTATAACAAAAGCATGCACTGAGTTGTCTCCCATTAACAGCACAGATCAAATGAGCCAATGCAACTGCTTCTGCTTTGCCTAAATAAATGCCTGGATCAGTCATCAAAGTAGAATTGTTTTCCACAATACACTTCCTTGAGCAACCCAGATAGCCCTTTGTGCTGGCCCCAGTAATGACGTAATGGGAAAAACTTACAGGCATTCTGTCAAAGCCATGCAGATTGCTCAAATGCTGTTTCCCAAGGCTCCAGCCTCGCAGGTGCAGACTGAGCAGCCATCGGGACTCGCTGTGATTAATGACTTTTCCCAATGTGTTGCCTTACATTAATACAGCCAGCTAACTTTTATTAAGTTATGGATGATCTATTAGAGGATTGTAGTCACCTGCAGGCTGCCATGTGTAAGGAAGCTGCCCAAACCTATGCAATTCAGGTATCTCAGAGACAAGCCAGTTTAAGCTTTGCATTACCTTTATGCACTGAGGTACATACAGACCTCTTGTCTACATCACATCCTGCTGTTTGCTTTCTGCCAAGCTGCCAAAAGAAAAGTACTGTCCGAGCCTCAAAGCCATCCAAGAGCCAAGGGAAACTATCAGTCTTTATAGAAACTGTCTGAAAATGCTTTGGGCATGGGAACCAGCAACCCACCCTGACCACAGCCAAGACTGGGCTATGTATCTCTACAGACACATAGAAGGTATCTGAAGCCCCAAGGAAACACCTCACACAGAGGTGTTCAAACGATGCAGGAGCTCAGACAGAGTCACAACAGGGAGGTAAACCATACAAAACAAGATAGCACTTGATAAATAGCATTTAACAAGAGAAGCAAAACTCATTCACTTACCCCTCATGCTGTAGCTTAGGACCACCACAGATATTCCAAGAGTCATAAGGCTCCACCATGTTCTCAAAAATATCCAGGACACCCCAGAGAGGTTTCCTTCTGCCCAAAACAAGGAATCATCTGACTTACAGCTCTGGTATTTCTAGCAAAATGGCCAGCAAGGTGTGTGAAAAAACAATACTCACCACCTACCCATCTCACCCTCAACTATCCTACAGCTTTTAAAGGATAAAAGCTTGGTGGTGCCTGGGAGATGAGGCTGGCTGTTGATAGCTCACAGCTGGTTTTCTCCCCACAGCTGTAGCCAATCCAGTGACCCAGAGCACAAAAAACCCTGCACCCCATAAATGCTGGGGAGAGGTCATTTTTTCCCCCCTGTAGGTAGCTCACCAGGTTTAAAGGGAAGAGTTGGATAGGCAAGGGCTTGTGTATTATCAGATGATGGTGGTGGAGCAGAAGGGAAGGAGTTCAGCTCCCCTTCTTAGCAAGCCTGTGCTTGCCCATGGCAGTGAGCCTTTGTGTAGGGCACGTGGCTATTTACTGCATTGCTGCCAGCTGGATTCAGGGACTGCAAAAACCTCCCTGAGATGGGGGTAAGCAGGAGGTAAGAGTGGTATTTTTTTCTTTTTTCCTTCCACCTTCTCCTTTCAGGGTTCTGTTGGGTATTGCCTGTTCTCTAAGTTGCTCTCAGGAAGAACCCACTGGGAATAGATGATGCTGCTGCTGTAGCTGTGTGAAGAGCAGAGGTGGTTGGTTGGTCTGGCCTTACCTTCAAGGTGTCTGGTTATGGATCCTCCAAAACAGAATAAGGGATGCTATTGTCCAGGGTAACCAGAACAAAGAGGCTCTGGCCAAGGGGGGATGGGAAGGAGTAATGTAGCCCTCTTGGAAAAAACTATGGAAGCTAAAGAGCAGAAAGAATTCCTGGCTGAATTTAGCTCCTTTCTGGAGCAACACATTTGTGAGGCTTAATGGTCTATGTAGTTCCCTCTAATCCAAGAGACAAATTACATCATACTGGAGTGGGGGTTTTTTCTTTCTTAAATTTGGGTGGTAAGGGCATAAGGCATCTTGTGCCTCCTCAAAGAGTGCTGCCTTCAGAACATTATTTCTGTGTAAGCTCTTCCATTACAGTGTGGCTTTCTGCCAAGCTGACAGAAGCTGTCCCCAAAAGGCAATAGGAATGTAATCCTCCTGGGATATAATGGAAACAGTCATTATGTATCCCTGCAACTTCCCGTGGTTGCTCACATCTTGTGGGAGATGAGGAAGGCATGTCGTGAGAAATGAGTGTCACTGAAGACATGCAGAGCTTATATGCAAATTCTAAAACATCCGTCATTGGATCTGTGGATGAAGTTGTCCAGCTACTGCAATGATGGTGTGATGATGCCAGAGATTCATTCATGTGCCATGGCAAACATTCAGAGAAGTTTGGGATGTTTCCCATCTACTTGCTTCCCCCTGTTTCTTAGTTATGGCATTGGCATAAAACAGGATCTGTGTCTATTAAGCCTTCATCTGCTCTTCCTTATTCCCACATGAAGTCATAATCCTTCGTGTTATCCCAGCTGTGTACTATGGGAGTGATTTAGGGTGTCTCAAACCAGAGGACAATACCTCAGGTACTCAGTAAATAGAAAAACTGTGGAGGAAAACAGGCCTTGTGTCACATACTGCTTGTAAGAACACATGTGTTAGCAGAGGCAGACGAATAGAGAAATGGAGGAGAGGCTGATGTATCCATAGAAGAATTTGAAGAACAATCATGAGATTTTACACATGGCAGATGTCTAAGATATTTTGAGAGATTTTTCTCAGAGCCTCTAAGCCACAGCAGGGCCCTGCCACATATTTTGTTCTTCATATAATGATGCTGTGCCATTTGTATTGCACTATTGATGCACTCCTGGGTGGTACCAGCGGGACAAGAAGTGTGGTTAATAGTTGGCTTCAAGGGCCAAACAGAAATATCAGCCTGCAGTTCAATCCCTAGCCAAGAACGAGGCACTCAAGCAAGGAAACAGATTTCTTTCCTAAACAAGGGATCAAAGTATGATGAAGCAGAGGACAAATTCTAATATCTTCCAGCCAGATGAAGCAACAAGAGACAGTTTGGTAGTAACAGCAAATGGTAATCACAGAGGCAGCAATTGAGTCCCAATAAAAGTTGTCACAAGGTATCTTGCCACATTTCCAGTATGGATAAAGATCAAGCACAACAGTTGGAAAAAACTAGCTCTGACCTGTAAGGCAGTCCTTGCTTGCCAGATGCTTCCAAAGTCTGGCTGCTGTGGTCATTCTGCAATCATCTTCCTTTAATTGTTATATGGGATCTGGACCTTTGAGAACAGCCCCAACTTGTGCAACCCTCAGCTAAACTTGCCTTGAAAACCCTGCCAGGCAGAGACCACCCTTGCTGATGGTGCCCTTCATCTGTGCTATAAAGTCTGGACAGTGAGCTATTAAATGAATACTCAGCAGCTTTTGGAGAGGGCACCCTGCACTTACTCTGTGTGGGTTTTTCCTTATCTGAGCCCACAGAAAGGTAGGGATTGTTTTGGGTGGGGTGGGTTACCTTTGTTTGCCATGAAAGTCACTCAAAGTCAACAGCCACCAATAAGGAAATACAAACTTTATTCGGGGAAACACTTTGGAGTCCATTACTCTTATTAAACAAGCTGGTGGCTCATTTTCCCACTTACATTGAGGTAAGGAGTTGCAGTGAAATAAAGCATCTACTATTTTCCAGCTGCACCAGAAATCTCTAACCCTTACTAGAGGAGACTTGTCTAGAGTGAAGAAATAGTTTTGATTTAAAACATCCTTATCTGAAATAGAAGTTAAACTCCTCTTCCTCCAATATTTCTACTTTTTTTTCTATTAGTCTCTGAGCAGGGGCAGGTGGCTCTGATTTTAGCTGCAGCTGGATTCCTGCTTCTTTGCTCCACTTGCATCATTTCATCTAACACGTTCCTCTGGGGCTGCAACAACTTCACGCTTCCATCTCACCATCTCAGCCTAGAGGTGAAAGCAACAAGGAGAAGTTACACCATGTAATTATAGTTATTATGCCTGTTAATGGAGCTCCTCACAGCATAAACACTGTTAGCACGAGTCACTGTTGGGAATAGCTGTGTCTCCAGCTCTGCTCTTGCTGTCAGAGGCTCAGCACAGATCTGAGTCCAAGCCCAAATCTGAAGAGCAAACCCTAGTTAGTACCTGCCAGCTCACACATGGGGCCAAATCTCTCCCTGGGCTTGGGCAAACTTCTGGATTTTAGAGCTTGAGCATGATTAGAGAAGAGTAATGTTGTGCTAAAATGTGTGATCCAAGGAGACATTGCTCAGGCTTCAGGTCTACCAGCTTTCTTTTTGCACTTGGAGTCACTCCATTGCCTTGTCTAAAAAAAAAAAAGCTTTTAAACAATTGAGTGTAATCTTTAGGTTTGAGTACTACAGGTGTACATTCAGACCCTCACTCTTACCATATATTTTTCCTATCCAAATGGCAGGGAATTTTCCAGTGCTAATAGTCCCCTTTCCCTCTCCCTCCTGTCTTGACATGACAGTAAACTGCTGACATGCTATTTTGGTAGTCTACTTTTAAAAAGGTAAATACAGATTTATAAAAAAATTTTAAAACAGTTCCTTTGGGGGTTGGGAGGGAAGATCAGAGGTGACAAAGTTGTGACAGAACTTAGATTGAGTTAATTGGATCTAGCTATTTGCACCATCTTTTGCTAACTGCCTGTGCCAGTCCCAGGCTGGGAAAGCAATTTAACTCATTGCCTGTGAAAAATGAAATGACAGCAGCTACTCAAGTGAACTTTCACATTAACAAAGCATGATCTGGTCTTGATCAAAGACTTTATGTTACTGAAGGACCAGAGTTCAAGCACTGGCCTCTAATTTTGAAGGAAGAAAAGGTTTATGTATCATTGCAAGGCAAAGTCTTCGGAGTTTAAGCCCAAGGTAAACTTTCATGTCAGCACTGTTAGTGACCCAATACTGAAGCTTGATTTGATCATATCCTCCTTTAATTCTCACTGTCATATGCTGCCTCCTGCTCAGCTGCATTGGCTTCACCCATTAAAGCAGTGAGAAGTGATGTTATCATTAGTCATTGCTGCTGGGCACTTCTGGATCACATCGTGCATCTCGCAGGTTGTTCCAACAAAACGAGCTCTGAGGAGCAGGTTTGGGATCCAAGAGAGACAGAGACCAGATTTGGGTGGCAACAAGCCATAAAATTGTCCTAGCAGATCTGGTGTAACCAGATCAACTAATAAACCTCTGGAATGCTGATGCCACGGTTGATCTGGTCATACCAGAGAAACCACCTCTCGCAACCAGGATGCCAGGAACCAAATCATGCAACATGCCACGAGCAGCTAATACCAAAGACCACTGTTGCTATGTAGGAATGGGACTGTTGCTGTGCTGAATAATCTCTGTGATCTCATACGCTGTCCCCAAAACACACCTGCTGTAAACCTTCTGGGTATTTGGCACCACGATAATATTGATTGACACATCAATGCAACAGGGTGACAATATAAGGGATTGTAGCTATGGGCATCAGTCATTTTGCAAATCTCAACACCACTGGTGTTGGGTAGAAAGTCATCGTGGACATTATTAGGAGACAAATGTTGTTACCGAGGGATTTGTGGCCCTGCAGACAGAAACACCAGGCAGGAGTGAAAGAAAATTGTCCAATGCAAGGATGGTCAACATGAGCAAAGGTCCATCCTTTCCTATTTCACTGCCTCTGACCTTCAGCCTGCGCCTGGAGAAGTCAGACACATCCCTCCCAAAGCCTGACAGCATGGCCACTGTCCTCTATGCAGAATTTCACCACTGCTGGGTTGCTCTGCAGCCTTACCACAGCTGTTCAAGACTGGCTCTTGCTCTGAAAGAAAAGGCATCCCTGAAAGGTGATCCTGTAGATCCTGGATGGTCAGTAAGAGTTATTTAAAAGGACTGGCTTGCAAATCAAATTACAGAGAGATACTTTTGCGGGAACCAGGGGTTAGAAATTCAGTTGATGTTGAAAAGGAAGAGTGCCCTGTGCTCAGGGCTCCTGTGAGTTCCTGGCTGCACCCCAGGTGTGTGGGGTTGCCTAAGGTGAGTCATCTGGGGCTCTGTTTCCCCAGCTGTAAAGCAGGGATAATACTTCTGTTCTCACCTCAGTTTGTCTTCTCTGTTTAGATTTCAAGCTCCTCAGGGCTGTGTCTTGATACATGTATGTACAGTTCCTAGCTTAATAGAGTCATGATCCAAACTGAAGCCTCCAGGCACTCCTGGATATTATATCATTGCTAATTTCACAAGAGGTTGCAATCGAATTCCTGTATCGGGGAAAAAAAAAAATCCCAGAAACGAATAAAGCAAGCTATTAAAAAACTGAGGAGCGTTTTTGCTGAAGTGGAAATAATGGTACTTTGTCCCAAAATGTATAAAATATGTATTGCAATTAAATTCTCTATTGGCAAATTGCTCTACAATTAAAAAACACAGAAGCTTGAGTGAGGCAATTAGAATAATAGTAGAGTGTTAATTATAGCTTGATGGATTCTGCATGCTGTCAGCAATTACCTTCCAAGTGTGCACTTCTGAACTGACTCCAAATCCACAAAAAGACACCGACAGAATTAGAAAGATCTTCCTTGTTGGCATGCCTTTGCCATTTTAAAATTTGTTTTCATAATACTTTTGTAAGCTATTTAATTAGATTTAATGAGGTTCAAGGAAGAAACATTCTCCATGCTGTACACAGACTTCTCTCCAGCACAGGCATTAGCTTGGGGAGGAGGGAGAGCATGACTGAGAGTAGTTTCAGTTTCTAACAACTGCCCTTATTTTCAGTGTATTGAGATCTTGTGCAAATGGAAGGTGATTTGGCCCAGTTTCCAGAAGAGCTCCTTCTACATTTCTGTGTTATAAAGGTTATCTAAAGCTCTTGGATCTCTCTCCCCATGGGAAATTCCATGGCCATCCTCTTGCCCTCATATTAAAAAACATTAATGGTTACAATTAACTTAAAAGCTTAGTTGTCAAATCTGAAAACACTGTAAAAGAACCAAAAGTTTATTATTTTTATGGCGCCTTCCCTACTGATCAAGAGAAATCCTCTCCTTAAAAGCGCCTTAGATTTTGGGTTTCCCACACTGAGGAACTAAAGAAGTATTTTTTAATTGGTGATTTATTTGTATAAGACTGCAATATTTTCTATAATACATCTACTCTTCATGCATCAGGTCCCCTCCCCAAGGACAGGAACTCTTGCTCTTACTTTGTAAAAAGCTTTCAAATAAATCAGGAGACTAAACATCAGCTATTCTCCTGTTTACTGCAGCTCTTGAAGGCTGAAGTAAGACCCTAAACCATAATAATATGAATATATATTTAATCTCTCCCCTCTTATAATCAAAAGCCTAAACCCCAAGTTTTAACTACCCTTTGCAATGATTGAGTTTTCTGTCTGTCATCAGTCTCTGCAATCTGATACGCTCAAAGCTGTCCCAAAAGCCAAATAGTTCTTGTGCAGGTGGCTGCCAGGAGTAAATAGAGAGGAACAGGGAACTGCTATGCCAGTAATAGCAGTAATGTATGGTTGAGATTCAGGTGAGGATGCCGAAATCACAGACTGTTCCTTCCCGGAGCAAGATCTTGCTCCATCAATAAACCCAGGTTCTACATTTCATATCATGTCATCTTCCCAAGCTAAATCTTCCTCCCTCAGGATTTCCAGACTTCTTTCCCTCTTTCTGATTTCTCTTGGGTTTGATTTGTGTACGTGCATCTTTTCAGCAGTGCATGTTGCATGTGGTGATCCCAGAAGCCGAAGTATCCAGGAGGCACCGGGGCTTCCCCACACTGCTTTTGGGTCCAGCAGAAGACTTGACTGCTGTCTGTAGCAGGCAGCATTGTGTCAGATGAAGTTAACTGTTCCATTCATTAATTGGTAAGAAATCTAGAAGGAAAGAAGGAGAATGGGCAGGGGGAGAGAATGTCCTCATCCAGAGTGGTAGCTTCCAAAAATGTGTCCCCTCTCACACCTTCCATCCTACCATCGAGGTAGTATTTCATCACTGTGATCACTAATGCTGCAGTAGAGAAGGGCCTTGCAAGATGTTTTGCCAAGATTTGGGACTAAAGGCTGAAGCCCAGACCTTTTCAGCTGAATTCTTCATCCCTCTAAAGACTGTCCTGCCCATTCCTCTTCTCCCAGGTGATTATAATGTTTCAACGTGGTGCTTCCTCCTGCGGCAGGCTCCCCCCATGGATATGGAGAACAGACACGTCTTTATCCTCCTCATGAGACTTGTGAGGCTGCCAAAACTCTGTCCCCTGCACAGGGAAGAGACATTTGAGGACTTTTGCAGCCCGTGGGCCAAATGCAATGTGTTTGGTTGGGCTTTCCAGCAAATCCAACATCACACCTGGGTTTTGGTTCAACTGACCCAATCTGTTCTCTGGGTGACACCAATCCAGGTTAGCTGCCTTTCAGGATCCAATTTTGTTGCCTTTTAGGAGGAGGCACTTTCAGGAGCTTGGGTGCCACCCTGAACAACCCGGAATGCCATTCCCATTGCGCAGGCTGTTTTGTGTGCAGAGACATGGGACTCTTGGCAGAGGAGCAGCATGATTAAAGCATCCTGCTGTGCAATCCCTGTCCTGTTACAGAGAGGAAACACAGCTCTGTCCCCACAACGAGCAGAAATCTGCAGCAGAAGGCTGGAAATCTAACCACAGGTAGTGGAAGCATGATTGGGCTGTGATATGTGTTTCTCTCCATAAAATATCCCCTTTCTCCCCGTGCGGCTCCCAGGGTAAGGGGTGAAACCACACTCCCCACCCGCCCTCCAAGAGTGTCCTCCCCTAAAAGCTGTGTCGGGCCACATCTAAACTTGACCAAAGCCAGCTGGACGCTCTCCACTAAGCTCAGGAGCAGCTTCTAAAGTCAGTCCTTGGGGTGTATCGATGCTCCGAGATGAGCTGTGCCCGTAATGCTCTCGGTGCAGCTCTCTAGTGAGTCACACTTCGACCGGCTGTGCTCCTTTTACATCTGCCGTGTGCTGGGCTTCCAAACACAGCGGCACGTTTGGGAAGTGCAGCCTCTGCTTAGGTTTGGTCTGCAACACGCGTGAATCACTGATCCACTCGGGGATCGCTTGGACAGGGTCGTGGCAGGACACCCTATGGAGAGCGTGGCCCCACAGCCACTTCCCACGCCCAGAGAAGGGCTCGCCGGGTTTCAGGGAAGCCCCCATTCCCTGGTGTCCCAACATATTGTCCAAATCTGCGGGAGAAAGCTCCGGGTCCCGCGCGCAGGGCGCGGCGGGCGCGGCCCCTTTAAGAGGCACCGCGGGGGGGGGCGCGTTCACACCTGGAGTGGCAAAGGGGGGCGGGCCCCGGCGCCGCTGATTGACGGGCAGGGAGCACCAATGGAACGCCGCGGCGGCGCGCTCGGGGGGGCTCTCGGCCAATGGCGACGCGCCGGGGGCAGCCCGGCAGCCAATGGGCGGGCGCGCGGGGGGCGGCGCGGATACATGTTGCGGTGTCGCCAACGTGGGTCCGCGGCGAGCGGCGCTCGGGGCGGGCGGGACGGACGGAGGGAGGGAGCGGTGGCACCACCGGGACACGGCGCGGCGGGNGTATCGATGCTCCGAGATGAGCTGTGCCCGTAACGCTCTCGGTGCAGCTCTCTAGTGAGTCACACTTCGACCGGCTGTGCTCCTTTTACATCTGCCGTGTGCTGGGCTTCCAAGCACAGCGGCACGTTTGGGAAGTGCAGCCTCTGCTTAGGTTTGGTCTGCAACACGCGTGAATCACTCATCCACTCGGGGATCGCTTGGACAGGGTCGTGGCAGGACACCCTATGGACAGTGTGGCCCCACAGCCACTTCCCACGCCCAGAGAAGGGCTCGCCGGGGTTCAGGGAAGCCCCCATTCCCTGGTGTCCCAGCAGATTGTCCAAATCTGCGGCAGAAAGCTCCGGGTCCGCGCGGAGGGCGCGGCCCCTTTAAGAGGCACCGCGGGGGGGGGCGCGTTCACACCTGGAGTGGCAAAGGGGGGCGGGCCCCGGCGCCGCTGATTGACGGGCAGGGAGCACCAATGGAACGCCGCGGCGGCGCGCTCGGGGGGGCTCTCGGCCAATGGCGACGCGCCGGGGGCAGCCCGGCAGCCAATGGGCGGGCGCGCGGGGGGCGGCGCGGATACATGTTGCGGTGTCGCCAACGTGGGTCCGCGGCGAGCGGCGCTCGGGGCGGGCGGGACGGACGGAGGGAGGGAGCGAGCGAGCGAGCGAGCGGTGGCACCATCGGGACACGGCGCGGCGGGCACGGCCAGCGTACCGGGCACGGCCAGCGCCAGTGCCCGCGCCCGCCGACTGAAAGGAGGAGGCGCTTCCCGCGGTGG
>VYXB01004619.1:107782-197979 GCA_013397135.1 Pachyramphus minor
ACGAGCGGCGGGGGGGAACCCGCGGGGACGAGGTGCGTGGGTGGCCGAACCTGCGCTTGTTGGCGCCTTGTCAGCGACAGGAAAACTTCCAGCAGAAATCCCCGAAAACTTCGGGTTGTTTGTTGGAGCGGAGTGGACGGTAGCGCCTTGCGGGCGCGGTGCGGGACTCGGCCCGCGGTGCGCTGCCCCCTCGGGATCCCGCCGGGGGTGATGGAGACGCCGGGAGCGATGTCGGTCCAGCGCCGAAGGTGGGAGCCCGGGGATCCCCCGCCCGCCTGTTCCCGTGCGGGGCTGGCGCTCCTTATGCGCTGTGCGGGCGTCCCGGAGGAAGGAAAGCTGGGAGCGGGTTTGGTCTCTTAATGATGGGATCTGCTGGAGATAACGGCTAGCGTGGGCTCCCGAATCCTTATTAGGACATCATCCATCCATCCATCCCCGCTGTCCCGGGGCTGGGAGCGGGGCGCGCCCAGCATCGCGAAGGCTTGGCCGAACACGGACCCCTCAGGACCGTAACCGCGCTCGCCCTTTTGGCTCTTTCGTACTGTCAGCTTTTTAGGGTGTGAATTTCGGGGGAGGTCGAAACGGAGTCGTGTGCTCTTGGGGTGTTTCGATAAAATCCAAGTGTTTCTCAGTAAAAGCGGCGCTCCCCCAGTGCTTGTCCGTGTAGCGAGGTCATTAACCTGCAGTGTTCCATGCGTCCTGGATGGCAGCAGAACTTAGAGCCCCGCACCTGGGCATTGGGGCACCACTGTGGGATGGTTTTTATCTCCAGAAAGGTGTTTTAAGGTGCTCAGGTACGTGGCCAAGTGCGGGATGGGGTGACTGCCACTTCCAGCTTTGGTTGTGGGACTGCAGCTCTGGGCTGGTAGAAGCTGAAATAAAACATCAGACACCTGTGAAACTCAGGAGATTCGAGGTGGGGAAAGTGTGCTGGGCTTTGACAACTGAAGCCGTTTGACAGTCCAGGAGGACTGAGAGTTGTGTGTGTGCGCTCACAAACTTGTAAAAATAAGTGCCCTTGACTCTGACCAAAACTTTGGGAAATAAGGATCCAGGAAGGAAGAGGGAAAACAGTGCTTCTGTCGTGCGGCCTTTCTGCTGTTTGAACAGATTTATAGATTATTGAATCTATAAAACCCCTGGTTGTAATAGATACTCCTCAGCTCTGCCAGAAGAGAGAACGGTCACTGAAGTGTTGCTGGAGATCGTCCAACTCCTTATTAAGAAGAATTATTAGAGGTTTGTCAGGTCCTCCTGGTGGTATTCACTTCTGGCTGCAGAAATGCCTTGTTTTACTTGAAATTATCAGGTGTCATACCGAGAGGAACATGTGGCCTCTGCATTAAAACCCTGACTCATCCCATTCACCTGTTGCTGAGCACTCTGAAGGATCCTTCCCTCAGCCTTGGGCACCTTTCAGAGCAAGCTTTTAGTCTTGTCAGCATAATTCCATCATTCCCATGCACCTCTTAAAATAGGACAGTGTATCTTTGTTCAGGCAGGGAAATGCGTTAATAGCCCAGACAGAACAAATTTATTGTTGTGTGTGTTTTTTTTTTTCCCGGAGTGCTAATACCCAGGAGTGTCTTTTTCATATGGAACAGATTTTTGAGTGTCTCGTGTTCATTTTTAATTTTATTGGTGAAGTAATAGCATGTATAAATCTTCTGCTGTGGACCTGTGGGCTGTTGGTCGTTTAGCCACTTAAAATATGGTTTGTAACTTTGCTCTAGACTAGCCAAAAAATTGGTTGAAGTGATGGTTTTCATATCTGAAAATGCAAAATTAAGGCTTTTTTCCTACTCCATAGCTAGTATAAAAAGCAGACGTTGAAGCTATTGTAAATGCTCTTGTTCTTAAAGTAATACTGTTTCTAATTACTAAAATTACTTAAAATTGCCTACTTCAGTTTAGGAACCAAGATGAATCACGGTTTTCATGCTTGGTGGGATCATAAATGCTGATTTTTTTTTTAATTTTTTTTTTGCTGTGGGGTTGATAACTCACTTTTTTACTACTGCAATATCCTCTATAAAAGCACCACATGCTGGAGAAAAGTCACCTCTGCAACTATCTGTTGCTTTTCTTTTGGTTTTGTTTGGTTGGGGTTATTTTAACATGCCCTTTTAAAGAAACAGAAGGCAAACGTGAGGGTTTGCAGTGGTGTGTGGCTGATGCACGAGTGCAGCCCGGGGGGTGCGGGTTCCCCAGCCACAAACTGGGGTGAGATGGGTGATGTTGGAACTGTGCATCCCTCATCTCCATCACTTCTGGGCAGGCTGTGTCCTGCCAGAGGTGTCTGCTCCCCCGGGGCAATAAGCTCAGGCATGTTTTATTACTAATGGGTGAGGAGATAAATCCAGTTTCCAGTGACTGTGGTGGCTGTGCTTTAACTTTTTTTAAGCTCTATTGAACAATCCCTCCTTAGCAGTTTATCTTTATTCCTAACCAGTGCCACGATGCTGGGGCAGTGCTTGGAGTCGGTTTTCAGTGTGTTGGAGATAAAGCTTTTGTTTGTAGGGGTGGAAATGCTGCTCGGCACGCCGGGGAGGATTCTGGAACAGACTTAATCACGCCGCGTATTTTGTCAACAGGACTATCAGTACTGGGACTTTTGGAAACTATTGTTATTTCTCTGTTGGCAGTAGAGGTCCTAGTTGTAATTTTTCTCCCAAGCTTTCAAAAGTAATAACTGATATGCAGAGGGGCTGCAGTCACTTACAGTTAATGTAGTGTGGCATAAATGTGTGGGGTTTTTTGTTTTGTTGTTCTGGGGGGTTTTTTGTTTGTTTAGTTTGGGTTTTGTTGTTTGGTTTTTTTTTCTTAAAAGCAACGGATGCCTCAGCATTATGTGCCAGTTATATAAGTGTGCTTGACTTACTGAGGGCACATTGCAACACTCTGCCATGACCCATCCTGTCCTTGCACCAGCACCCAGCTGCTGCAAGCTCTGCACTGGGAAAGGTCCCTGGGGAATGTCGTGAGAGTCAAACTGTGCTGGGCAGTTGCTGTGCACAGGGCTCCTTTGCAGTGTCTCACTTGGAAGATGCTGAAGGTGCTTCATGTCTTTCAGTGTTTAAGTCTGAAATTTGTTTCTGCGTTGAGTGTAAAGTGTGGCATAAAGTGCAGGGCCAAGATTAACTACAAAATGCTTCATGCTGCAAAAAGCCAGGGCTCCAGCAGCATTTGGGACATGGCACATCTGCATCCTCTGCTTCTGTCTCTCCGTGCATTTTTGAGGAGTGACAGAAGATATTTCCTCTAGGCATCATGAATGAGGGATTTTTCCTTCCTCTTTTTGTTATAAAGCAATAGTATTTTGGGTGCAGCTTTTCGGTGAGAAGATTTTGGGGCAGTGAGACTGTCCAGAGAAGAGCAACCAGGCTGGTGAAGGGACTTGAACACAAGCCCTGCTAGGAGAGGCTGAGGGAGCTGGGGTTGTTTAGCCTGGAGAAGAGAAGGCTCAGGGGAGACCTCATCATTCTCTACAGCTCCCTGAGAGGAGGTTGTAGCCAGGTGGGGGTCGGTCTCTTCTCCCAGGCAACCAGCAGTAAGACAAGAGGGCACGGGTTTAAGCTCTGCCAGGGGAGGTTTAGGTTAGATATTAGGAAGAAATTCTTTACAGAGAGGGTAATCTGCACTGGAATGGGCTGGCCAGGGAGGTGGTGGATTCTCCCTCCCTGGAGGTATTCAAGAAGAGACTGGATGTGGCACTTGGTGCCATAGTCTGCTAACTGCAGTGGTAGTGGATCAAGGGTTGGACTTGATGATCTCAGAGATCCTTTCCAACCCATCTGATTCTGTGATTCTATGACTGCAGTTTGATAGCTAATTCATTGCTGGTATGGTGTGTAAGAAAGGAAGTTCTTATTTTAAACAGATGTATTGTGTATTTGACCCAAATGACTAGGGTATGTTTTTGGGGATACTGAGCATCTGTGCATGGACCCTTCTGCCTCTGTGTCAGTGTGCATGTGCCTGGCATATCTGGGAAAATGCAGTCCTCAAGTGCCCAGGAGATCTGGGCTAAGAGCTGCTCCCTATTTCCCAGGGCTTGACTACATGGATAAGTTGCCCTGAGGCACCAGCTGCCTGGATGTTGGCTCTTTGCACAGTGCTGCTGCTCTCTGGAGAGATCCCGGCAAAGTGTGTGGATGCTTTTTCAAGTCCTGTGGGTGCCCATGAGTAGTTTTAGGACCTGGAAATGCATTTCAGATATAAGTCAGAAGCAGACTCTTGCTGTGTTCAAGTGTATACATACAAAGAGATATTGTTAAAGGCAACGAAACTGAATGTGCTCAAATTTACCAATAAACTGATATTTCTTACTAAACTGCGGTTTTAATGTGTCAGGTCTTGTTGCTTTGCTCTCACATGTTAGAGGGTTGGTAGTAACTCTGTAAGGGGCTGTGCTGCTGCAGGTCGCCTGGGACTCTGGGAGAGGGACACTAGTTGCTCTTGAGCTGTGGAATAACTTGTTCTCCTGCAAATGCTGGAAGAGGAGATGGTGCAGGGGACTCTCCTGCTGACAGTTGCTGGGAGAGGGGAGTACTGCTGGCAGCATCTTTCCTGCATGTCCTACTTCCAGGCCCGCTGAAATAATGGAACAACGATTAAGTAATCGTCACCCTGGGCTCCTGGTGCCTGGCCCTGTGCAGCTGTGGAGACCTCACTGAGTGCTTGAAGGATGGCTTGGGAGAGGGATGTGGATTGGTGCAGGTGGCTGGTCCCCCTCCTTGCTCCTGGGGTAACAGAGTGGAAACCCAAAGAAATGCTGCAAAGCTGATGCCCCCCTCCTCTGTGATGGCCCAAGGAGCGTTTCCTGCTCAGATGGGACAGTGCTGGGAGCTGGTGGTGCTTGTAAAAGAAATCCTGCTTGGCTTGCTATTCCACACTTGGATTTAGTGCTTCCTGGAGCACTGTCCTTGTCAGTGGCCCTGCTTGGGGATAGTCTCCAGCCCCAGGGCTGGAGGATGGCTCTGCACCCCAAGGGATTGCAGTTCCTGTGCTGGAGCTCGGCCCTGGTGGGTAACAGCAGAGCCTCTCCTTGCAAAGCGGTGGCTCTGCGGGGCTGCTGCTTGAGCACAAATAAATACATGTGCTTGCAAGTAAATCCACCCCTCCTGTGAGAACATGTGTTGGAGGATTCGCTGACCACCCTCAGCATGCCGCAGTATTTATCAGCTCTTACAGGAGAGCCACAGTTAACAACAAACCCTCTGCATCTGCTGTTCATCCCGGACTGAGCCTCAGCCGGGGCAGAAAGTGGCTCATCGGACTAGGATTAGAAATACACGTGAGATTCTTGGCTAAGGGTAAAATACCCCCACCAAGAAGCCTTTCTGGCTCTTGCTGAAGCCTCTGGCTTCAAGTGAAAGGCTCTAGGACCCCCTAAGCCTCCTCTGCATATTCCTCATGGCATTTAATCACTTCGAGACTTTTCTTCTCTACAGTGACTGCAATTTGAAACGCAGGGGTCCCATACAAAAGGAGCAAGTGCTCAATGGGCTGTGTTAATATTCAGTGCCATTTACAATGGGTGCAGTTTGAAAAGGGGAGAATGGATGGTCTGGGAGCTGGGGGAGGAGGAACTGCAGAAGGAAAATTCCCAGGGCAGGGGAACCAGCATCTCAGTAGGCAGCCAAAACACACCATCAATTGTTCTCTAGAAAAATCAACTATTTTATGTGTTAGGTACAGTTTAATATTTTTTCTTTGCTTGTGTGAAGTGCTCTACAGTTGTGTGGATGTAAGGTTTGGGGGTGGCTGAGCCTTGCAGGATAAAATTTTTTGCTTGGAGTTCAAGGAGCAAATGTGTGCCCCTTGTCCCTTAGCTTGATGGTATCAAGAAGCTAGAGAGGTGGTAAACTGATAGGTGTGGGACCCCAGACACTTCAACAAAGCACTTCAGGTACTTAAATGCTTCCTTGAGCATGGGTGAGATTTCAGTTCCCTGCTTAAGTTAAGCTGGTGTTGGAGTCTTGTTTCTGTGGATTTAGGCAGATGCAGAAGTGCTTTGCTGAGATGGGACTTTAATTGGTGTGAGCCTCACCTGGTGCAGGGAAGCCTGAGAGCACTGGAAGCATGTTCCCTGTGTGTAGCTTCAGAAGAGCCTGCTGGAAATAAGGGTTAAAGGTGGCTTCATGTTGAGGCAATCCCCCGAGGATTCTCCGTGCTGGAGAAATGCCTGCCTTACTCTGTGCTTGCACCTGGGCTCATGAATATATGTGCATCTGCCACTGGCTCTGCGAGGCAGCTGGGAATTGCTGGGTGCCACCCTGGGCAAGCCCCAGCAGTGCCTGTCTTTCGGTTCCGATTGCTCTGATCTTTTGAAGGGGAGTTAAAGTTGTGTCTTGAAGGTTGAGTGGCTGCAAATTGGGATGATGGCTTTTATTCCTCGGTAGCCAGCTCTGCTCAGAATTTGTGTATTTGCCCCTGATTTGTGTATTCTTCCTGACTGGTATGTCAGTGCACCCAGCAACTCTCAATTAGGGCTGCAGGGCTTTTAATTGATCTTGTTGGCTGCCCCGCCAGACACCTTGGATTGAGTTAGCTACAATCAAAAGCTTTTAACACAATCATTTTGTGCTGCTAACCTAATCACCCGGTGTGACTCCCTTGTTTTGCAGTGTGGAGCTGGATGGGGTCATGTGCATGAGTGGAGTAGAGATAATTTAGACTAATGTTGCTGCGAAGAGCCATCTGTGAAAAATCCAGGCTTGGGGTTCATCAGCTCTGCAGGACCTGGACTGGGCAGGAACTAGCACCTCATTCAGGATGAGGGGATCCATTTGGCACAGAATGTGACATTGGTGAATAACAGTAAATAAATAAAGCTCCTCGGTCTGAGTTGCTGTTTCATGGAAACCTGGGCATCCCCTGTAGCTCTTTTCAGAAGTCCGTTGCTGGGTTTTAGTGGCACATGAAGAAACAAGAAGAGTGAGGCTCCAGAGTGTGCAGGAAGAAACTAAAGCGTGAATCAAACCTGTTTCCTGATACGTCAACTATGAAATTATGTGCTCTGAGATATTTTTTTCCACCTTGCTTAGGGGCCTAAGTCAAGGACCGGGATGCCGTTGTGCTAATGCATCACATGAAATACCTATTATTGTTATAGCTGAGTCATGCATTAATAGTTAACCAAGTCCTGTGCTGCAGCCCAAGTCCTTCAACCCCAGCCTCCTCCAGCTTCAGAGCAGGACCACAACATATGTAATATGTTATGCTCCCTCATTATGTTTTCAGCATGTTGTCTCTCAAGCCACAACCATATAATTTTGGAGATGTCTAGAAGCAGGCCCTGCTATTTTAGGGACACCTCTCAAGACCTGATGACGTGTCACATCCAATTCCAGGAGCATGGTTCACTTCCACGTGGTTGCATTTTCAGTTTTAGTAGGAACTGAAGGACAGGTCTCAAACTGTAGCCATTTGCTTGGCTTTTACTAATATTAACCGTGCTGGATGTGCAGGCAGGACAATTAGTTATTTGCATCTGTCATGGCAGTTTTGTAGTTCCCCCCTGTGGCTTTGCATGGACTTCAGGAGGAACAGTATAGGAGACAACAATCAAATAATTTTATGTAGAGCTACAGATTCTTTAAATGTGTACTCCAGTGTCATGCACAAGTTTATGTTGCAAAGTGCATTTGCTGCCTAAAGCTTTGTGTTGGAGCAGAATTTCTATGTGCAAGAGAATGTCTTTTTGTTTGTTTGTTTTTTGTGGGGTTTTTTGTTGTTTTGTTTTGGTTGTGTTTTTTTGTTTTGTTTTTGGTTTTTTGTGTGTGTTTTTTTTGTTGGTTTTTTTTTGGGGGGGTAGTCTTGTTACTGCTGCCCATAATGAGGCACTGCCTTCTGTGAATTTTCCTTGGGTGTCTCTTTTAGACCCACTGGGGCAGTGTCATTAATTTTTGAAGTTGGCAGAGGTTCAGTCTTCAATGTAATTCTTGTAAATCCTACTGAGCCATACTTGGTTGTGTTGCAAATGTTTCTGTTTTGAAGGTGCCTGTTTTCAGATGAATCCTTTCAGATTAGAGAACACCCTGCTTGAGTTCAGTGGAAATTTGGCTGTGAAATCTTGAATTAAGATGCTTTTTCCTAGACTGCCTCTTTCATCTTGCAGTTTTTTGCTCCCTGCAGGAAGGCAGACAAATCCTCAGGTGTAAGAAGGAAATGAGAAATTCAAAATGCCAAGTCAGGGCTGTGCTGTTTCCCACTTGCCCACACACAGGGACATGGATCCATGCTCACCACTGACATCTCTCTCTGGTTGTCCAAAGCCTGTTATTTTGGGATGGGCACTTGCCAGAATGGTACCCTGTTGCCTTTCAAATCTGTGAATACTCCTCTGCTCTGGAGAGTTTACCATCAAAACCAGCTACTCAGAAGCCTCTCCAAGTACTGCCCTGTGAGTTTCAATCACATTTTGCCTAGCTGGTGTGCTGGGCTGTTTTATAACTGCACTTAAAGTCTGTTTTAGCCTGCTGCATGCCAGTATAAACACAGGCTTTCTGTGTTATCTGTCAGCTAAAAAATACTCCTAAAAACTGATGGCTGGCCAGGTGTGGCAGTGCTTGGCTGATCCTCAGCACACGTGGGTACTGGGGTTGAACTGGTGGAAGATATTGGCATGGAGATGATGGGATTACTGGGCACTGTCTTGTTGCATTTAAGGATGTGATGCTGGAGGTACCCTGGGTGTGTAGGCCCCCCACTGGGGCTCGGTGTGGGTGATGTCCTTGTAGGAGTGGAGTGGTGGGAGACTTTGTTGATGGGGGAGCTGCTGGTCTGTGGGTTGTATCACGGGTAATAAAACTGTGATCGTAGGAAATGGCCTGGCTGGAGGCCCTGTGAAAAATTGCCCCCTAAATGTGTTCCAGTTGTCCAAACACTGGTGCCTCTCCTTCCTCTGCTGTGTGCAGGGGGGAGGCTGGGGCTCGTTCTCCTCCACTGTCTGGGGAGCAGCCCTGGGCAGCCTGTGCTTGCTCTGTGCTGTGTCCTGGTCAGCTGTGACCCAGCCAGGTTCCAGAGCTGTGAAAAAGTTCCAGAAGCCTTTCTTTAGCACAGACCTAAAAAATATCCTTTAGCTGTGTGGACAGGACAAGCTCTCACTGCAGCAGCCCAGTCTGTAAGCAGGCAACCCGAGCTTGGTTCTTCTCCAGCATGAGGTTGTTGCTTTGAGTTGGAGCTGGGAAGTGCCCTGAGCCATGGATTTTTTTTCCTTTCTCACCAGGTGCTACAGCCCCAGGGAGGTGGGAGGGTGTGGGGGGGAGGTATGGCAGGATTGAGTTCATGGCCAATGTTAACAATGAGCTCTTGTCACTGGCAGAGGATGAGGAGGTATCTCTTGATGATCCTGGATGTTCCTCATCCTGTTCCACTTCTCTCACGCCCAGTTACTTCATCGCTCCTGCACCTGTCTGGTGATGGCACAGACATGGGCAGGGCAGAAATGCCAACTGCTGCTGACACAGGGAAATTGGCTGGTGCTGAGCTCTTTGCTGCCTGTGGTCTGGCCATGCTGGGGGGCCTGGAGAGCATCCTGTGCTCTGTTTGTCTGTGTAACTCATCATAAACCTTTGTCCCCTTCTGAACCAGGGGCAGAGTCATATCCACACTTGTATTTCATTTGTTTTGGCAAAATGGGGAGAATTCTCTTGTTTTAGGAGATTTAAACAAACCATATGATGTTTTATTTTGAAAGGTGTCATAATATTTTGCACTTTCCCTTTGCTAAACATGTTTTTATGCTCTTCCTGTCTGTTACTCTATAAACAACTCTGTTCCTCCTTTTTCTTCCTTAAACAAGTCTTGTAAGTCAGAATTTTTGGCTTTCAAACACCTTTGGATTCTTTTGGAGTAGGGCATGCATTCTGCATTAAATCAGTAAATAAAATAATGTGTATTTCTAGACTTCTCTGATTTAGAAGATTTGTGAGAGTTGTCCCACCTTTATTGTTTCACGTGTTTGTAAACCTCTTGTATAACCCCCCTCCCCCTTTCCAACTTTTGTTATTGAGATGGTGACCACCCAAAAGCTGTTGAGCTTGATTGAATGATTCTCTTCATAAGAGTAGATGAATAAACCTTTACTGTTATAGATTAGAAAATAATAATAAAATAGGCAGATCCCAGCTCTGCTATGTGAGTGGACAAGTAGAAGTGTTCTGCTTTGGGAGGAGATCTGCAGTGCTGAGACTTTGCCTCTGATTTCTGAGCAGTTCCATCTTGAGTGGTGTCACTGGGTTTGCTTGTTGGACAAGGAGCTGGCAGCCTGTCCCTGCAACCCACAGGGGGGTGTGTGGAACTCCTTCAGCTCCTGCAGTTTCAGTAAATGCATCTGTTTGTGGGGCTGAGTCCAGTTTCCCAGTGAAGTCTTTTGACTCCTTGGTGAGCTGAACCTCTTCCAGGAGCTCCAGTATGATCCTTGCTGACCTTACCAGCAGAGACATGTACTGATCTGTGTGTTAATCTCCTTGGACAGAAACTTGTACAGATCTAACAGGATGTGTTTGGCTTATACTGTCTACTTAGAACCAACAGTTGGATTTGCTCCTCCCTGGTTTAATAATCTCTGAGGCAGGCTTAGCTGTTTACCCTGAGAAAGGAGACTGTGCCATGGTGGATATGTCTGTCCTCTTCCCCGAGAGCTTTTGATGCTGTTGGCCAGCTTCACTTTAAGGAGTGAACTTAGATTTGGAATGCCTGCCTTTCCATAGGCAGCAGGCTGAGGAGGATGGCTGTATCCCCACTGAGGGAAGGGAAGCAGTGTGAGATTATCCTGTATGAGACATCAGAGAATCTCTGTGGGGGAGAGTGGTGCTATTAAACCATCCCTGCAGGAAAAGTGGATAATGGACACCCAGCTGTGAGAGAGTTCTGATGAGGGCTGTGCTTACCTCTGTTAGGAGGTGTTCAGAGTCTTGCTGGGATGGTGCTGGCATTAGCTAATTTCCATAGCTAGGAGCTGAGGGTTTGGTGCTGGATTACTCCATGCATTGTTCCCCTGAGCAGGGGATGCTGTGGAAGCAGCACGCAAATCCTGGCCTCTTCAGGGACCAACATGGTTGTTTTTCTGTTTAAAGTAGTGCCACCCGTGCAGTGGAGGGGTGTCTCAGCCAGAGAGCAGCAAGGCCTTGTGACTGTCATATCTAGGAATTGTTTTTGGTGACTTGCTGCTCCTCTGGAAGCAGAGTTTCCAGAAAGAAGGTGCCTGCGTGGTCTGATGAGCAATGGACTGTGGGTGGGGAGCAGTGGCCCTGGGTGTCTGCATCCCCCTGGCAGCACTGTGGCAGGGCAGGGATACCTGCCTGGGGTTCTTTCCCACTGTGGCCACCCGAGGGATCTGGGCTTTATAGCAGCTGTGTGGAGAAGGCAGAGCTGGGCAGCCAAATGGGAAATGCCAAATTGCAGCCCAAGCTGTTTACTATACTGTTTCTCTTTCGTGGCTCCTCGCACTTGTCTCAAGTGCTGCCACTTTGTGGTCTGCTTCACAAGAGCCTGAGATGTCCTTTCAGCTGGCAGGGACACTGGGATCATACTGCATCCCTCTGTGTGTCTCCTGGGCTCACTGCAGCTCCCGGGCTTTCCTTTAATTTGGACTGCACAAGCTTTTTCCCCACACCTTCCCTGCCTGCCCCTGTGCCCACCCCATCCCAGTGAGCAGCCCCGGTGTGTGCAGGCTGCTGGCCAGACTCCGGTTCCTGCTGTTTACTTTGTTTGCTTCCCTCTCCAGCTGCGGATACTCGAGCCAGCTCAAAGGCGAGGGCTTGAAGCACCCCGTGTGCAAGTTGTAATGCCAGCGTGGGGCGTGCTGGGGAACGGGCTGTGCGTGATTAAGCCATTTAGTCTTGTCTTAGAGTTCTCTTTTTTTTAAGTCAAAACAACCACCTTTTTAGGAGGGGGGGAGTGGGCGTGTGAGCTGAACGCTTTTGAGGCTGTGTGCTAATTAATGTTGCTCTGTTTGTGAGAGACATGGCTAAAAGAGGAAGATTTCAGGGCAGAGTTATGGGCCTGCGCGTTTGGAAATGGAATGGGGAAGTTTCCCTGTCCAACAATTTCCAATTGCTTCCTCTATGGTTTCCTGAGTGATTCTGACTGCCGGTTATAAAACCATGAGTCTGCCTCGCTGTTGCAGGGTACATCACCCTTCAAATCTCATTCTGGCTCACCATCTCCCCAGGCTCCTCATCCCCTCCCTATGAGCAACCTGGGCTGATGGCAGCTGGGGCAGGAAAATTTCCAACCCCCTCTTGGAAGTTGGTTTCCTGACATGTCTGTGTGATAGACAATAACAGGAACAGCTCTCATGGGACTGGGGTGGGATTGGGAGTGAGTTGAAAGTGTGCACTGAAATATTTTGGGGAGGTTATTGTCTGTCATAGCTGAAATGCCTTTTGATGGGTTTTCCTACCTTTTAGGTTTGAAATGCAGAATTCCTCTTGGTTTGTTTGGGTGGTTTTGGAGCCATCTGACTCTGTCAGCTGTGGAGGAGCAGAGCTGGTCCTTCTGGCACTCCCTGGTGTTGGGAGTAGATTGCAGGATGCCTGTTTAGGTCTGGGTCTCATGCAAGTGAAGGCAGAGGACAAGCCGGGAGGGAACCCTCCAGCACTGCTCCCTCTGCCAGACCTTCAGGTGCTGGCTCCTTCACCATCCACTGCGGCCACTTCCACTGAGGGCTTTTGAGACAAAGTGTGCCAGTGCGGTGTGTATAATATTTGATGGTGTTTTGGGGCAGTATGTGGCTGTTAGACCCATGCCCAGCCTACCACAGTGGTTGTTTTCCACCTTAGGTCTGTGTTTAGCCCAGTGCCATGACACTGGTGTTCTGCAGCCAAAAGAATCCCTCCAGCCCACATCTTCTGGTGTCTGTGGGGACTTGTTGGGGAGCAGGGTGGGAATAAATGATAAGCTGATGTGGCAGGAGCTGGGCTGTGCTTTGGCAGCCAGCAGGAGACTTGGCTTGGGCAAGACCCCTCAGCCTGAAAATGGTCGTGTAACTAAAGCAGTGAAGATCCATCTCACCTCATGTGAGCCTGTAAACATTAGGCTTTATGGATAAGCTAGAGGTCTAGTTTTCATGGAATGCAATGGATGTTTCCAGAGAACAACTCAAGTGTTGTCCCAGGAGCCTTGCAAGCGAGAAGACCAAGTGCATGCTTGGCCTTTGGTGCTTGTGGATAGGGAGGCACTGGGACATGGGTGGATCCTGTCTGTGGAGAAGAGACTCTGCCCAGAGGTTTTTCACAGCATGATCATCTCTGTAAAGGCCAAGAAAACTCGATCTGAAAGTCTGTTTTATTTATTCATTCCTAACTCTACCCTTGCTTTGAGGGGAGCACATGGCCATCAGCCTTGCTAAGCACACAGGCTGTCCTGGCACAGCCACCTTCCCCTCCTGGAAGAGAGTGTCCAGGGCAATATTTGAAATGCTACAGAAATCCCACACTTCCTTCAGAGTTTTGACTCGTGGGTTTTTCATCTTGGGCAGGGTTTAAAGTTTTCTGCAGCATTCAAGGGAACATTTTGGTTTTCCTTTGCCCACATGTCAGCATTCCTGAACAAAGCAGCTTCAAGACTTGTGGTGCAGATTCCTGAAATTCTGCAAGTGTTTTCAGCCAGAAGATGTTTCCAGAAAATGCCTGACCTAAGAAAGAGCTGGTAGGACTTGGGCATGGTTTGGGAAAAATGAATAAGGCATTTTTTTCCCCTCTTTAAATGAACATCATTCCAGTCAAAACCACCATCCCCGGTCTTGGGAGCTGCTGCACTCTGCCACCTTGTTGTTCTTAAACCACAGCTGTGCTTATTTGAATAAGCCAGATAAAAATGATAAATATTTTAAAACTGAGGTTTGCCCTTCTCTTGCACTAACTTCCCCAGTGGTCTTAATGTCACTTAAGGCTAGATCTGAAAAGGAGTTTAGATACCTAAAGGTGGACTTAAAGAAAGGGAAATAAGGGTGTAATGACAGCTCATCTACCAGCAGGCACTGGAAGGCCCCTGGGAATGTTCTGAGCCTGTCCAGAGGTGATTCAGTCTTGTAGCCACTGACACCTCATATTTTGCACCCTGTAGCACCCATGTGTTGCTGCCCTGGTCTGTCTTGGATGCTCCAAACATATATTCAATATTGAGTTTCTGTGGCAGAGCTCAGGGGGAGCTGTGCTGCTTTTGCCCAGAATTATGGAAGTGGAAGCACTGTCTTTTCCTTGGTGCTGGATGACCAGGGATGGCATTTTGAAAGGGGAATGTGACAGTAAGCTTTGCCTGCTGTCTCTCTGTTCTGACTTAACTGTGCTGTTGCTGGGACTGGGGCTTATGCATTGGATGTCTCTTCTCATGAGCATTTTATTACAGACTGGGAAGGGGATGTGGAGTGTTATAAGTACCCAAGGGGAAGAGGCTGGAAGGCTCCTGTGTCTGGAACCATTGGCTCATGTGCTTAATAACTTTGTTTCTGAAGGTGAAATCCCAGAGCAGATTCACTGGTGTTTTGACCCAGTTATGACTTTGTTTTGATTTTTTTGTTTGTTTGTTTGTTTTCTAGCACATTTATGGTGCTGGGGGATTGCAGTGTTAACATTTTCTCTTCAGAGAAGAGGCTTGACTTGGAGTGAAATCACTGATTGATTTCCTTTTTTTGTGCCCTCCCCCTTTTCCCCTTGAAGTCAAGAACCACTTCAAAGGCTCAGATGTGTTGGTGCCAGATGCCACGCAGTTATTGTGAGAAGAATTTGAAATATAATTGAAAACAAACCTTTGTTCAGCCGGGCAAATCTGGCTGTGGGCTTTCACTCACGACAGAGATGGGTGCTCTGCCTCTTCTGCTGGATTTGATGTCTACACACTTGTCATGGCAGATGAACTGCCCATGAATTTACATCTGGTAAATGTTTGCGAAATCTGGAAAGTGCGTATTTTAGGGAGGTTTTTTCCTACCTAGGAACCCACACTGACATTCCAAAGTTGCCAGCATATTTGTGGAATTCCTTGCAGTAATAAAACACATCAAATTGGTCTTGGCAGTCTGATTTTTTTCAATAGATATGCTCCAAGTCCAGGTTTCTCAGCTCAGCAAGCAGAGCTGTCCCGCTTCCTTTTAAGACTTGTCTCTTCTGTGGGATATAAGGATCCTATTTAATGCAATATTGAAAACCTTTGTAAAAGCACAGACAATACAGATGTCGGTGCTCATTTTACTTCTACTTGCTGAGAAAGCAGAGGATGGGGTAGGTTTGTAGTCCAGCTCAATTAGTTCTCATGGTGAAGTCCAAGAGCCTGGAGGCTTCTGAAGGAGCCCAGCAAACCTTTGCATGTAGCAGCCCTCCCTTACCTGGTGCTGAGTGTGGGCTGTTGTTTTCACACCCCATGGGATTCCAGTTCCAAATGTGGGATGTGGTTCCAAGGTACACAGTGTGTTTGAGGTCCCTGTTTCTTGTAGTTCTTTTCTATATAAATTTAGAAGAGTGTACTAGGTCTGTCTTTGGATCAGAATTTGAGCTATTCCTTGCACCTTAACCCAGAGTGTTGCCCTGGGATTCATGTGCCACCCCACGTTCTGTTATGCACCTGCCTGGTATGACCACCTGGACAGCACTTGCTCCAGATACCTGGATTGGGCCCTCCTTTGTGCTGGAATAATGGTCTGAGACCTCCTAAAACCATTAGTACAGTGTGATGGAGGGAGCTGGCTCCCTTGTGGAGGTTACTCCTGCAACCTAACTTGGACAAAAGGGTCCCTCTGAAATTTAATAGGTCCTTTAGGTGTGATTAGGTTGCTGGATTTGGTGTTTCTTGTCTTTTTAATTTGCCTCCCCTACCAAAAACACTTGCCTCATTGCCTATAGTTGTCTGTCTGTTGTTTATTATCTCTGCTACACTGTGGTTAGTGCTCACACATGATATTTCTTTGGTTTCAGTACAGACGGAGCGGGTTGTCCGCCACTGGATCCAAAAAATGTAAACTATTTATAAATGAAAAATACTCTCCAGTTTGAAACACAGTTTGAAAGTGCTGTGTTGTCCCCTCTCCCTCCAGCATGTGCACATTTGTCTGCTCTCCTGTAATCCCACTGATGTAAGTCCAGATTTGTAACAATTTATGGGACTGGGAGCTGTCTGGAGAAGTTTTCATGGGACCCTTGTGCTCATGGGAGGAGAACACAAAGCAATAGTGATAAAAAAGTAATGGAAAAATGTTACTTGGCTGTGCTGCATTCGGCACAGATATGGGCCCAAACTGAGATAAACCTTCCTTCAGAGTTCAGGGATTCTTGATTTTGATTTTCCAGTTGGGCTCATCTCCATCATAAGCAACTTCTGGAAAAATTGGGATGAAAACTTATTACTGTGGCTTAAAATGACCTAAAACTAACAGAATGCTTTTTTTAGTTCTCCTTACAATTAAACTCTATTTGTTCTGCTTTGAGCATGTACTTAGTTTATATTGAACTAAGTGCCTATGTTTAGTCTCCTAGGGAAGAAAAATAAGACAGGATTTAATAATATATTATGGGAGGCTGGGGTAATTTTTCTGTGCCTGTTTGGAAAGCAGGGCAGGAGGTGATGCTGGGTGTGGGCCAGGAGGGGATGGGCTGGACCAGACGCTGAAATGGTCAAGCCCAGGAGCAGGAGAAGAGGAGGCTGTGAAGGAAATACAAGGTATTTAATTGAGGAGCTTGTTAGCCAGCAGCTGATGGGCTGTTTTTGTGGAGAACTACAGGGAACTTGAGCTGGGTTGATTTCCTGGTCGAAATGAGTGTTGCTCAGTGATGGAGCCTGTAGGACTGAGGGCTGTGGGGAGTGGAGCCGTTCAGAAAGTGCTCCCAAAAGACCAGAAATTATTTTTGATCTATGGTAACATGGTTTTCCGTGCAACCACGATGATGGTAAATGAGGCAGGACTGTCCTGCTTCCTGCTCAGATCTGGAAGATTAGAGGATAGCTGAAAAAACAGGTGGGATTTTTTGGAGGAATCCCATTGAGCCATCATTCAAATGCAAGTAGTGGAAACTTTCTTATCTGGGTTGAGGCAGCCTTTGCCATGTAGCTACGATTAGTCAGTCTGTAAATGGTGCAAAAATTCTGTAGTGTAACTGCTGCATCAAGGAGTAAAGAATGAGTGGAAATTCAGTATAGTTTCCAGGTTTTCTGTGGGCACTAGTGGCACTGATGGTGATAATTCCTTGTTCTGCAAAACCCAATTGGTGGGAATATTGTTTTTTAATTTTGGCTGTTTAGGAGCACCTAAACACATTTGCACTTCTGTCCTGCACAAGACAGCACTTGCTGGGAAAAGGCTGTTGCAGCCTGGCTGGGCCTGTGGAATGAAGCCTTTAATGTACTGATTGCATATTAATGAACAGCCAGGCAGGCGGGATGGTGCCAAAAAGCAGCGAGCGAGAAAGCCAACAATATCAGCGCGAACTTTGCACTCTAGAAAGTGTGAAGTGATGTTGGTGAAAGGAGTTTATTGCACAAGTGGAACACTGTGGTCCTCTTTGATGCCCAAATTTCTGTGCTAGTAAACCAAGGAAGAATAATTGGCTGGTGGAGCTCGGTGGGTTCCTGTTAACCCTTTCTGCACCCCTTGAAATGTTCCCCACTCTCCAGTGTGTTTTGGCGGCGCTGGGTTCTTGCTCTGAAGTGTTTGACGTGCTGTGTCTGAGGTCTGGAGCTGTAACACCTCTCAGAACACATGGGGTTACCATCCACATCTGGTTTGTATCACCTTCAGTGGGTTTTATTGCAGGCTGTAGTGCTCCATCTGCACCCTTTCCTTTGCACAGTTCTGTCCTGCAGTATCGGGAAAGTGAAATCCCAGCCTGGAAAAAGCTACAAAATGGGCTGGTGTGTGAATTAATTAATATAATGGCTCCTGATAGCAGTGTGCTTTGCCTGGTATTTGGCACCAGTTGGATATCTTGGCCCTTGCCTCTTCATTAGCCAGGTTTCCTAATCCCAAACTCATTACCAAGTCCCTGGGATGTGGGGTTTTTTTCGGGGGAGGGACCGGCAGGCGCTGTGTGCTGGTTTGTCAATCACCTTGATTATGTCTTTGTTCCACGCTCCCTCCAGGAATGTGCACTATTCAGCGTGGGGGCTTGGGTCCACTGTGCAGCCCGTGACTTTTCCATCAGGAACATTGGGAGTATTTCAGATGATCTCACAAATATTTTTGAAATTTTTATATTGGCCCTGGGCCAATCTTTGCTTGTCTCGGATGCATAAAGTGGGTTTGAAAAAATGTTGTTTCTCCCTCTCCCCCCATTTAAACATTTCAGGAATGTCAAGTCTTGTCAGCCTTAGCTTTAGCTGGGGGGGGGAAAAAAAACCCTTGAGGAGCTTGGGGAGTGTGTGTTTTATATGTGATCCCAAAACCCTGAGGGAAAATAGTGAGGGAGGGAAAGAGCAGGTCATTAACAAAAGCTTCCTTTATCCCAGACTTTAATGAGGCATTGCCATTAAATAGTAGCAACCACACAAATTCAGCCAACCTGACTTGGTTCCCTAATTTCAGCCCCTTGGTTTGTCTTGTGCTCTCAGTTTGCTGGTTCCCTGCTATGGCCCTTGCAGGGATTTCAAAGGCAGGTAAAACCCCAAATCTATAACATAAACCTCTTTGGTAACACGTACAGGACTCCTCATGGAATTTTTCTGCTGCAGTTACTTGTACTCTCCAGTAATCTGCATGAAAATGGGCCCAGGAAGTCTGATTTCCTGACAATTTTTGTCTTCAGGGCAGACTAAGATTTTTACTTCTGCAGTGTTCCCATAATCTGTGTTGTGTTTTAGGATCGCCTTTCTTCCCCACGCTGACTGTCCACGGTGTATTTTGGGAGTGTGTGGGGCTGCCTCTACCATAGCACTGGGACCAGGTGATCCCCAGCCAAGGGTGAGGAATGTGCATCTTGCTCCCCTTCCTGCCCCTTCTTCTGCATTCTGGCAGGAGCTCACTGACCCTTCCCAGCCCTCTGGTCTCGTCTTGGTTTTAGACTGTTTGTGATGAAGACATATGTCCACAGCCTTGTCTTCTTTTGGGAGCACAGCTACAAATCTCACCCACTCCTCAGTTTTTTATGATAAGTGGAGTGATTTGTTGCCTGTGATGTATTTATCCTCACTTTGTGAAGTAAGGGGGATGGATGCTTGGGGTTTCACAGAGCCCATCTCCTGTTTTCTAGGCTGTTTTTCATGGAAGATTGCAGTGGATACCTGCTCCCCAGCTTTCCTGCTGTTTTTCCCAGTGCAAAGGGGTCTCACCATCACCACCCCCCGTGGATGCTTCTGGGGGGCTGTTGGAGGTGGTGGGGATTGTGCTGAGCTCTGAGCTGACAGTTCCACCCCAGCCCTGTGCCTGCTGCTCAGCTGGACTTTGGAGCCGAGCTCTGGATGGGGCAGGGGGAAATCCCGAAGAAGGAGGAAATGTTTGTTTAATTCCTGACGTAGCACAAGGTTCAGAGTGAGCAGATTGTGAAACTGTGGATTGAGCAGGGAATGGCTTTGCCTGTGGTTTGCAGATAACATGTGTGGAGCACGCAGCCGACGTAGGGCTGGGGGGAAGGACAGCAAGGTTTATTTGTTTGTGTGGTTTGTTTTTAATTTAAGTAACCTTCATAATTCCCCCTCCCTCTGAATAGTAAGTGATTCCTTATTTATAAAGGCCTCCCCTTATTATTTGGCCTGAAATACAGGCTGTGCTCCAGCTTTTACGATGGGAATTAATTTTTTAAGATGGGCACAGGCAGGGGCCAGGCAGTGTGAGCCCCCCCTGTTTGTGTTTCCTCTGCTGTTGTAGGGCTTCAGCTTCTCTATGTGCCTAACTGGGGCCTGCTGCCCTTGCAGCTATAAATGAGGCAGCAATGTGTTCCCAGCTGGAAAAGGGCTGGATAATTGCTCTGGGCAGGTTTATGGTGGGGAGGTGTGAAGTGCCTGCTGTCTGTCTGCCCCCCCTGGGAGCGAGTCTGCAGATGGGCTGGGAAGTGAGTGGCTGGGAAGGTGGTGTGGGAGAAGGGATGTTTCCTCACTGTGGGGTCAGGGGAGCTGGTTAGGGGAAAAGCAGTGGTGTTAACTATTTCTGGAACCATGGAATCATAGAAACCATAAAGGCTTGGGTCAACAGAGACCTTAAGCCATCTAGTTCCAACCCCTCTGGCACAGGCAGGGAAACT
The DNA here is from genome assembly GCA_013397135.1 of Pachyramphus minor. Classification (NCBI taxonomy): domain Eukaryota; kingdom Metazoa; phylum Chordata; class Aves; order Passeriformes; family Tyrannidae; genus Pachyramphus; species Pachyramphus minor. Next base: position 127,954 of record VYXB01004619.1, read on the forward strand.
TAGGGTCCCATCCATAGAATCCTTCCTTCTCCAAAAGGATGCATGTCGTGTGATGTGGGGCTCTGGTGCCATTGCCCACACTGAGAGCAGTCACTTGGAGAATCAAGCTACACTGGGATTTCAGAGTGCATCTCTGGATTTCAGACTGCATTTGACTTAAGGGGGGGGGGAGTGTCCAAGGAGCCATTTGCAGACTTATCATTAATATCCCACAGATTTCACAGCAAAGTGCAGAGACCGTTGAAGCTGGTTGGGCATACCAGAAACTTTATGAAATAGTTGGATTTGATCAACACTTAATCACACTCAGGCTGCTTGGCTCAGTCTCACCCGCCCTCTCCCCATCCCAGAGGAGGCAGGGGGATGCAGGAGTTGGCTTTGTGCCCCTGCTGTCAACTGCACGTGTCTGTGAGGTGGGTGATGGCACATGAGGACATCTGTTAGTGCCCAAGGTAAAATTTCAGAGATATTTTGGTTCCATGACAAGAGAGCAGTGGGGCTGCACCAGGTTTCTGATGTCACTTCAGGTCTGGGTCAGTAAATGGAATGCTCTCTGCCCTCCTCCGTGGTGGTGTGTAAAGCATTGCACAGGGCTTTTGCAGGCAGCCTTGCAGAGCTTCTCTGAAGTGTCTAGTTCAGGTGCTATTGTGGTAAGGCTGTATTTGATGCTGTGTTATCTGTTGCTGATGCACAGGAGCTGCAGACAAGCCACCTTATTGCCTGCTGCTTCATTGGCCAAATTGGCCTGTTGGCAAGCGTAGGGCAGTGGCAGGTGAAGGTGCAGGAATGGTCTCACTGAATACAATGCCCTTAATTTTATTTGTAAATAAATATTTTGGGTGTATACTGTGCTAAAACCCCTTGCTAATGCTTTGTGTTTGTCCTCATGTGAATGCCTTCCATCCCTGCTCCTGGCTGTCCAGGCTTACAGTGTTTCCTTTGGTTCAGAGGAGCTCTGACTCTGCAGACACACATTTACACACATTTCTCTTCACCTAAGTCCTTCACAAGGAGTTGCTCGTGCATTGCCCTGTGGGCCAGCATCCAATTTCAAGCACAGGAGAGATACTCGTTTTGGTTCTTTGTGCTAAAAACCAGCTTGCTTTTTCCTGTAGAAGAACTAAGCAGAAAACTTCAGACCAGGGTAGGGGTTTCCAGTCAGTTTCATGAAATTATTAGTAAATAGAAATGGAACACTTTCAGCAGGAGCAGCAGCAACATTTCTAGAAAGTTTGCCTACAAGTGGTTTATTGATTTAGCAAATAGGTGGACAACACAGGCCTGGAGGTGTATGATGGTTAATGTGTAACCATTAAATAGACTTATTTGGGCACTTTTTATGTGTTCTCATAGCAATTAAAGCTTATAAACCTGTGGAGAGTGTTTTTATGTGGAGTAAAATGAGAACCTTTATCCCAGAGAAGGTGTTCATGGAAAAGGTACAGTCTGTGTAATTGTGTTCATGTGACTTGACGTAAGCGTTGGGCTGCAGGAAAAGAAACGACCTACTGGAGCTAATTCCCAAGGCTGATTGCAGTATTCCTGTGTATTGGCTTTCCTCCCAGTGGCTGATTCAGTATATCGAATTCAGTGTCATTCTGTGGGGGGGCATTTTATCGTGAGCCTCCTTTGCTCTAGACAGATTTTTCGGCTCTTTCCCCAATGGGTGTGTGTTTTGTGTGTCTTGGAGCAACTTTGGTGGTGGTGTCAAATTTGCTGAAAAAAAAAAAAAGAGCATGAAATGGTTTCCTGCTGGCTAATGTGATGGAGCAGTAAATGTGTTCTGTAGCTCTTGAGAAGCTCTGTCCTGGTTAAAGCAATTAATTACACAGGACCCAAGCTTTGTGGGGATGTGGAAAAGCCTTGGTTTCTTCTCTTTAACTTTTTCTTCCTCGTACTGTGTATTTAATGGCAAATGAAGACTGAGTAAGGTGTTTGGGATTCAGTAGATGTGTGTGTATATGTATATTACATATATAAAAAGCTGTAGCTCCTCCTTTTTGACTGAAAGAAATGAAGTCTGAAACCCAGACCTGTTTCCGGTATTTGCAGCAGCACCTTCTCCACACTGGAGCGTGTGGATGTTGGAGGAGAAAGGATGGGAGGGCAGCCTGGCTCAGTTTGTGGAATTGTGATTGCAGAGCTCCAGGCAAATATTGACACCAGATTTCTTGGCAGACCTGCTGTTCCTGAGGTGCCTTGGGAGTAAAAGATCCTTCACTGGCTCTTGCTGCTGCACAAAGCAGCCCTTCCTGGGGTGGTGGAGGTGGTGAGTAAAGGGAGAAAAGCTCAGTGGGTGTTAGTGATGGAGCTAGAAATGTGATGTTAAGGGGGGATTTCACCCACAAATACTGTGGGATCACATTGTGAAATTTCTAACAAGTGGATGGATGGTCTGACAGATGTGGAGAGGGATGGGACACCTTTGGTATGTCTGCACTGCCAGTCTGGTACAGGTCAGAGTGCAGGGCATGCAGGCATCTGCTCTGCTCTTCTCTTGCACCACATCTTATAAAACAAAATAAAAACCAACTGCCAGCCACAGAAAGGGAAAATTGTAAAATGCTGTTTTTCATCAGCAGTTGGCTGCCTGGGCTTTGTGCTGTGGCAAGGGTGAGCATGTGTGAGATAACCTGCTCTCTCTGCTGCAGTTCTAGAGGATACACCAGAGGATTGTTAACATCAGCCAGATACCACTGCAGTTTTGTGGCATGGTCTGGACAAAAGGTTAAATTGGGCAGTCACTTTGTGCAGTGTTATTGCCTATACAACACTCTGGAGAAAGTTCAGTATCACTTAGTTAACTTTTGCAGGGCCATTTCCTGTAGGTTTTGTTAGAGAAAAGCAAGATTATGTGTTTCCAGTTGCAGTAGAGTTATTTTCCCCTATAAAATGCACTGCAATTTATTTTTATGCATTTTTCATTGGTTCGCAAAAGACTTTGGAGGGGGGAGCTTGTGCGTTTGGAAGATCTGGAAAGGTTTTTATTTCATACCTCACTTGCTGTGACAAATTGAGGAAAATGTGTTTTTGAATGTGGTGTTGCTGCAGTCTGGCCAGGCTGGGAATGGGGAGCAAATGTAGCGTGTGCTCCCACAGTGCCGCGGTTGGTGGCCTGTCTGACCCAGGGTCCTGCCTCTGGCAGTGCCTGGTTTTAGGAAGGACTGAGAAGACTGTGCAGCTCACAGCCAAGTTGTGACCTGCCTGAAGGAGAGAAAACTATCTGTTCTCTGTGGCTGCACAGTTGTGGTGGTGACTTGCATGGGTGTTGCTTTGTCTCGTCAACCACACAATGTGCTGTTACCCTCTGGTCTCCTCAGGCTTGTCCCCTTTCATCTCCCCCATGGCCCCTCTTGTGGGGTGCCTTGGGTTCTCCATCATGGTTCACCTCGGGATTTTTTAATCTTTTGCATGTGAAGTGCTACCTTTGTTTTCCCCCATTGCTCTCTGTGCTTAGAGCAGCAACACTTTCCACAAGCCCTAAGAACTTATTCTCTGACTCCCTTGAAATGGTAACATTTAGGAGCTTATTATTTTCTTCATAGAGATTAATTTATCTACTCTCAAAAGGACATGGTTTGAATTCTCCAAAGCAGTGAGTACACCTGAGGCCCTCTGTGTGCAATAACAAACCCTGGGAGCACCTTCTGCATTCATGTTTTCCAAATAATCGCGTTTTTGGAGCACGAGGCCTTGGTGTGAAGCCAAGGAGCCCTTGGCCCCGTGAGAGGTGCAGTGTGAGTAGTGAATGGTGAGCCCCTGGCATAGTGCCTGGACTTGCAAGGACCACTGGGAAGAGTGAGAGGGTATTTCTGTTCCTGGCTGAATTGTAGTATTAGCTTTTCTATTTTCTGTGCAGCCAGGTGGCCACCCATGTGGAGTTTCATTATGGGACTTTTTTTTTTTAATATTTTTAGAGGCCATTAGGCAGTTTTAAGATGGGTACTACTTTGGATTATGCCCAAGTGAAGTGGGCTCAAAGCAAGAGGGAAGGATCTGTCTGCCATTTAATATCTCCCTGCAGAATCTGTTGTTCGATGCAGCATCTGTTCAGATTAAGTGGTTCCCTGTCCTTTGAGCTGGGACTGGAGCTCCCCTGGCACATACACATCTTCTGGTGGGCAGAAACTAAGATAGTTATAACAAAAAAATCTGATCTTAAGTGCCAAGTGGAGCAGTATAATTCCAGTAATAACAGTTGAAAGAAGAAGAAATTAACTTATCCAAATACCTTCTGAATCCAGCAATTCTGTAAGAGTTCTTAATTGTTTCCCACAGCAAAAGAATAGGGCAGTGTTCTCCTTTACATCCCTTTGCAACATGGAAAGGATGAAAATCTATAGAGATAGTTTGTTCTTTGATTTAACCTTCAACATCTACCTTCCCTTTGAATTAGCTGTGATGCTTTTAGCTGAGAAAATGTGCAAATCTGAGGGAGTTCATTGAATAATAAATCAAGGTGGCCATCCAACAAAGTACATCATAGCCCTTTGAGGTAGATGAAAAAATACCTTCCTGATCTGAAGCATAATTGTGTGCTCAGCTTTGGTGCCTGACTGATGCTAATGCAGGGTTTGAACTCTGCTCAAGTGACCTCCAGGATGGAGCAGGAGCAAGTGTGGGCTCATGAGCAGCTGCTTCACCTGGAGCCCTATTTGCCCAGGACTCCTGAAAGGTTAAGAGACCTGAAGAGCAAAAAACTGCAGCCACTGGAAATAGTCCTTGTCTTTTAATCCTGCAAAGCCCTGGGATATCAGACCTGGGAAGATTAAGCTCATTTTTGAAGTGCTTTCTAAAATTTTATTGGCTAGAAGTTTTTCTCTTGAGACTTCCTGCGGTCTGAGTTGCACTAATACAGCAGTCTGGCTTTGTAAGAGCAAGGAGCTGAAAAATAGCACCAATAAAAACTGTAAAGCTCTCAAAGATTTTTAAAATAGTGCTTCTGTAAAAGATGTGACATTATATGTTGGGGCAGAGTGTAATAAAATTTTTTTACTAGCGCTCTTCACAACTCAGTCATAAGCTGTACAGCTGTCCCAAACGCTGCTGATAAGGCTTTTCTAGCTGTATACATCAGTATAATTGTATTGCCTCATGCATGTATGGATGTGTACATGTTTGTGTTTATAACTGCCTATGTGTCTGTAAATTCACATAGTGAAAGATCATGTACATGTGCAAGTTATTTAAGTATGAATATATGCTTTGTGACATTCTACTGTATATAAGAAACATGAAAGTTGGCATGTTCTGGAAAGCAGCAATAGATTCAATTGTTGCCTCAATAACTTTGTGGCGTTTTTTTGGTCAGAGACTTGAGCTTCAGCTCCCTCTCCTTTGACATCCTTGCTGGTGTCCTGCTGCTGTCCCAATGGCAAAAACTAATGCAGGAGTTATGCCAAAAAAATGTGAATGCTTGTTCTGATAGATGACCCTGAGCTTAACACTGAGGCAGGGATGTAGCATTCTGTATAGCACATGGATTGTAAGGAAAGAATCTACCATGTCACATAGTGTCTGACCTGCTGGCTTCCTCCTGATGGCATGAGATTGGCTGTGGACTACCTTTGGAAACTCCTGTGTCACACCTGTGCCTCTTGCTAGCCAGAGATAATACAGCTGTCTGCCATCAAGTGATAGATTGTGATAAAGTGAGGGTAGAGGAAGCCATCTCTGCTATTCTCCAGCAGAGAAACAAGTTTATTGAGGAAAATAGCTCTGCTTAGGACCTAAAATACGGAGTAAATTAACTTGAAAGTTTTTCCTGGCTTTTCATTGTCAAGTGAAAGATAGTTTCATGGTGGATTGACTTGCTTTGTTTTGCAGCAAATGCATTATATATAGCTTGGCTTTTATTTCTCTCAATCTGGGTGGAAATGGTTTCTTTTAAATGCAGCCTTTCCATCTTGAAGGTCAATTAAAATAGGTTGGAGGTCAGATAAAATAAAAGGGACAGAACATTTGCTTCTTGTATCTATTTCTGTAATGTGGTTTTATTTCTAGCATTTTGTTCCTGGGGCTTCCTCTAAGACTGAACGAACTGAATCAGTTGGATGCAGGACAGCTTCCAATTTGGGGTTAGAAATCCATTAAATTGCTTGGTGCTTTGTTGGCAGTATAGAAGTGCCTGGAATGGAAGTGCATTATGATTGGACATTGATTACTTGAAAGGAAAGAGGGTGGATGCTTGTGTAAACCACATACCTCCAGCCAGGATGGCCACCTTCGGGTTTTTTAGCTTAAAATCTGCTGGGTTTGCCCTTAAAATGCTAAAGAAGGAGAACTATTTTTAAACTGGAAAGGGAGAGCTGTCTGCCATGTGTTTCTCACACCTCTGGGGGATTAGAGCTGGCCTGCAACAGGCAGCACTGCCAGCCATGGACTGCCCTGTGGGTAACGAGTCCTTTAGATGTTGCTCTGAGGTGATATACATCATTCCTTTCCACACACAAGGTCTTAGGATTTGTCCAAACTCTCACTTTCAGCCCATGGCATTGGAAAGTGCTGGGATTGTCTGTGGTCTGGTAGATTTTAAACTTGAGTAAGTTTATGGTGGCCATAGTAAGGAGACCAGTGTTATAATTCCACTTGGACTGTTCCTGGGATCAGAGAGGGATTTATTTCTGCTGTTGTTTTGGTGCTCTGTGAGACCAGAGATACTGCTGCCAGGTGGGAATAGAGGAGCAGAGCCAGGAGGGATGACCTCTGCCCCTGTCACGGCAGGTACAGCTGAACTGGCTGCTTGGGCTCTGGTCCATTGGTTTGTTAAAATTTGCAGCACATCTAATGAGGTAGAGCTTAAAGTCAACATATCTGTTGGCATTTTTCTTGGGTGATGATACAGGAGATGCATTGGGTGGCTTATGAGGAGAAGCCACCAGTGAAATAGAAGTATAATGTGGCCAGCCAGATGGAGAACAGGACAACAGTGGTTCTTTCTGGGAAGTGTTTTTAGGAATGCTTAAGTAACATCATCATGAGAGCAGGGAGATGATCCAGCCCCACTCTGCAGGTGTGAAAAGCATGATCAAGTGCAGGAGAAGCAGGAGCAAGCAGATGAGCCCCATGCCTGAGCAGGAAAAAAATCTGTGTGCTATTTTTCAAGACTATCCCCCTCACTTTTTGCCTGACTAGATTTTGTACCACTTCCAGACAAGCATGTTTTTTGGGGGAGATCAGTCCTTCCCAATTAACTATTAATGAGAAGAAGCAGGAGAGAGTGGGTTCTCCATTAATGATTGACTGGGCTGGGCAAGGCTGTGCCCAGCTGTGCCACTGGACCAGGCAGGGCCAAGCCTCACTCACTGTGGGCTCTGCAAAGGGATGATTCCAGGTGTGGGCTGAAACTTTGTCATCAGGGCCTGGTGATCTCCCGTCCCAGTGTGCAGGGTGTGCACACGTGGTGCTGCTGGTTAATTGCACCAAAGTCTTGTGCCAAGTCATGTATTTACTAAATTAATATTTCTGATAAACAGTGGTGTTGGAGTAGTAAAAAAATGTTGTTTTGGCTAGTTAAGCACTCTGAGCCTACCAGACATGCTTGCAGACATGATTGAAACCACTTGGATCTCCAAGGAGAGCAGAGAGCGCTGCAATTCTGTGTTCTAGGAGAAAACTTATCTTAAAATATGGATTATTGAATTATTTACCTTGGAAGTTTTCTAAAATCATGGAAACTTCTGAACAGTGTTCAAGGAATTTCTGAATTCTCCTTCTCTCTGCACTCGGCTTGTAACCCACAGCTGGATTGTGCAAAGTCATGTGGTGGGAGGGCTTGGTTGCCAGCACTCAAACATTGCTGTGGGTCTTCCCAAACATTTGAAAAAGCCAAAGGTTTAACATGGTTTATCTGCTGTGAGTACTTGTGAAAAATTGCACAACATTCAGATGAAAATATTTGCTTTGCAGAAGGAGCCATTTTTGAAACTGTAAATAGCACTTATTTATCAATGTAGCTCTTGTTATTAGTTAAAGGAGGCTTAGCAGTTCTAAGGTAGACATGTATAGTAAATTACATAGTTGTTAATCCTCGATAAATTGGTTTAATACATTGAATACACAGTGGGAAACCTTAATTGAAAATGTTAGTAAAGAAGTCATGGCCTTTATTGATTTACTGAAGAAACAGAGTGGTGATGGAAGCAGGAGCAATTTGTTTTGTGAGTATTTTGTTTATGAGCTGGGCTATCCAGCCATTGCTTCAGTGGTTTAAGACAGAGTGCTTTGCCTTGTGAATGCAAAATCATTAAAAAAAAAAAATTTCCTATCAAATTAGAGAAAAGTGAGTTTGCTTTTATGCAGTGAAGCAAACAACTTGCAGGGGTTTGGTTTTAGGGTATGTCTTTCTCATGACAGCAGTCAGCACTTTAATTAAAGCAATAAACTGAGAACAAACCCTATGGGTGTCTGGGCAGATGAAGGGTGGAGTTTTATTTGCGGGTTAAAAAAAAAACTTCCACATCCTGCTTTTCCTTCCAGCTTCTTACCTGTCACAGGTGGTAAAGCAGGATTGCTTTATGTGAAATTAAATACAGTTATTTTTATTTAGATGTCCATGCCCCCTTTGAAATGTATTTTTGCTTTGATGCAATCCTTGGAGCTGATGGCTCGGTGTGTTTTGGAGAGGATCAGTCTCCTTCAGGCAGTGCAGCTTAATAGGAGAGGCAAATAAAGTGAAAAATTGCTGCAATTAAATGCTGCCTGCTCTAACCCTTGCAGGATCCCCTATTCCCTGCACACAATACTGCCTTTGACTGGGCTGCCTTGTTAGGAGCAGAGGAACGTGCAATCCTGACGGGAGGGTTTGTAGCCTCTGTGACTGTGGCCTGTGTGGCTGCTCAAGGTGTTCTTTTCAGAGGCAGAGAAAGTGTTGTTGAATACCTTGTCATTCCTGCTTCCTTTGCCCTGCCATCTTCTGTTGGTTTGAGTCCCAAACTCATTGCTGGGAAGGGCTGTCAGTGTCCCCAGGAAAGAGGAGGGCTGTAAATGCTCCCAACCCCGAGCACTCCTGGGCTGGGGGGGCATGTTGCAGGTACAAGGTCTCACAGTTCTCCTCTGCCATCGAGGCCATTGGGTGACTTTGAAATTACTTCACTTCTTGAAGTCTTACTTTAGTCTTTTTGGAACACGGAGCAGTTGAAATACTGAGAAAATTCTTATTGAGAGGCCAGGATCAAGCTGTGGTGAAATGAGTATTCTCGTGTCTCTTCTGATGCTGCAGAGGGATAGCAAAGGTCCACAAACACCTGAGTTACCCAAGTGCTTTGTACATATGTTGTAGAGTATTTGGGTATATGTGTGACTGTATAGATTAAGTTGAATCTAATTTTTCTGTCTTAAAATAGGGGCATTCAGAGGAGATGATACTCCAAGAAAAAGAAAACAAAAAAGCAGACGAGAACTCCAGTTTTGCTAAGGTTATTAAAATAGGAGATCCTAAGTTTTGTCAAAGCACGTTTGTGTAAATCAAATGGGGCCTAAAATAAGGTGACACTGCCCTGTTGAAAGAGACAAACAAGGCTGTAAAAGTTCCTTAGTGCAGATGTGGAAGCCCCACTGCAGCAGTGCAGTGTTACCTGGTACTTCTGCCTTTCCTCAGACACCAAGAGCGTGGCTGCTCTCCTGTGCTGCCTCTTGGAGCCTGAGACTGCACAGTAATGGAAATATTTACATTTACAGCCTTGTGTGAACAGGCTAGCTGTGGTGGGTGCTCACCAGGCTTATATGTGCAGGTACCTTTACGTGCCAGAAGTGTGGTCTGTGTGTGCTGAAAGAGCTGTGAGCACAGAGTGACAGAGCAGGAAGAAGGGACAGGGCTGAAAATGTGCCCCTGAAAGGTACTCTAAAGGTAAGATAATTCCTGAATTCCTTGAGCCATATCAACCACATGCTAAATTAAATTGTAGTCTGGCATAAAGCTGCTCAGTGATGTGGTTTTAATTAGTGTTCTTTGCATTTGTGGCCACATGCATCTGCTGGAATCGGCGTGGTACCGGTTCTTTGGGGATCATGCTGCAGGAATTTCCTTTAGACGGTATCGTTGGTCATGACTGAGAGTGATTCATGGTGCAGTTTTCTTGGTGTCTGGATGACCTCTCAAAGTTTGTCTTCACTGTCAAATTAGCTCATATTATGGCTTGAGGGTTGCCCTTAAGTTGACTCCCTTCTGCACATAAAGCCCCTTATATGAGCAGGCTGTTAACCCAAGCTAATATGATGCTGCTGCTGCTAATTTGAACAAGGGCATAAGTAAAGCCTGAGTGAGCACATTTGCTGAGCTGCTAACAGAACCTCTCAGTGGTGGGGCACAGCTTCACCCTCGTGGGTGCCGTGTGTCTTCCCTGTACCTGTAGAGTCTGCTTCTCTCCAAAGCACTTAGAGCAGAGATACAGGACATTCCCCTCTCTGGTGCCCTGTGTTTTGTTGCTCTTCCCTCCTTTTAGGAGGTAGCTGATACTTGGTGTGGGATGTTTCTGTGCCCCACTTCAGAGTCTCTTGTAAGCTGGATGCTTTGCCCAGGCAGGCAGCACACTGTAGTCAGGGTGCACTGTAAAAGAAATCTCAAGGGGCTCAGCTTGGGGTGGAGTGGCTGGAAAGCTGCCTGGCTGAAAAGGAGCTGGGAGTGCTGGTTGGCAGCAGCTGAACATGAGCCAGTGGCATCCTGTGACCAGTAATACCAGGGCAACAGTGATTGTCCCCCTGTGCTGGGCACGGGTGAGGCTGCACCTCAGATCCTGGGTTTGGTTTTGGTCTTCTCACTACAAGACACACTGAGGTGCTGGAGTGTGTCCAGGAAAAGTTAATGGAGCTGGGGAAGGGTCTGGAACACAGGTGTGATGAGGAGCAGCTGAGGAAGCTGGGGTTCCTTAGCCTGGAGAAAAGGAGGCTCAAGGGAGACCTTATCCTCTCTGCAGTTACCTGGTAGGAGGGTGTAGCTGGGTGGGGGTCGGTCTCCTCTCCTAGATAAGTGATAGGGTGAGAAGAAATACCCAGGAGGTTAAAGTGAGATATAAAATTGTTTTCACTTGGAACGTGGTCAGGCATTGCAACAGGCTGCCCAGGGAAGTGGTGTAATCACCATCCCTAGAAATGTTCAGAAAACACATGGATGTGGGAACTGGGGACGTGGTTTATTGGTGGATGTGGTAGCGCCGGGTAAATGGACTCGATGATCTTGGGGGTTTTTTCCAACCTGAGCAGTTCTATGATTCCAAGTATTGCTCAGCAGTGAGTGGGAGATCATGCTTGAGGCTGAACTGCAAGACATAGTGTGGGTGCAGAGCCCTTCACTGCAAAAGATGTCTTATTTCTGCTCCTTATCCTTCCTGGAGAAGGAACTGTGGGCCTGTTATGCTGAGTTCAGGAGCAGTAAAGTGGGAGGTGAGGGTGATGAAGGAGGCAGGGGATGTAAGGTTTATATCAGTTTAGCAGGTGGATTCAAAGGAAACCCAGGAATGGTTGTGGTGGGCTGGGTGAGAGATTTCTCCAAGTCCAGGCTTTGACTTCTGGCAGTGCATCATCCACTTCAAAGGAACCTGCAAGAAATCCTCCAGAAGGTAATTAAGGGCTGCATGTCTGGTATGTGAAAGCTCTTCCTGACTCTTATCACTGTGATGGCAACTCCATTTAGTGGTGATTTGTTTTAGGGAGAACTGAAAAAGTCCTCTTTGAGGGAAGGTGTTGCCATGTAGTGGAGATGTGGGTAGCTGGCACTAGATGCGGGAGCTGAGTGCTGCTCTTGTCTCATGGGCGTAGAATTTGGACTTGTCCTGTGCACAGGAGTAAAAATTGGACTAAAGCTGCTTCTTTCTGCCTGACAGTCCATACAACCACCTGCATCCATGAGTCTCTTTGATCACTTAATGCTTCAGCATTAAACATTTTATGTCACTGCTTATGAGGACTCTGCTATCTCTGGCACCTTACAAGCTTGTTTAAGAGAAATTTGAGTGTGCTTTCTTCCCTGCATAGCTGTACACTTCTAGCATGGGCAATGTGCTTCTACTCTTCCCCCCTCCAGTCCTCCATTCCCAACCTAATTCAGCTGCAGCCATGCTTTTCATACCCAGTCAAGTGTGCATGGGGCCTCCGTTCCAGCGCTGTAAAGCCACCTACAAACATGTGGGAAGGGGATGGTGCCTATTCAGTAAGCTGCAGACTGGGCAGCTATCTTTCCACGGATGGGCCAGAGGAATTTCTGTTGCAGGGCTCAATTGTTCTGGGCCCTCGGCTCCCTTTTGTGCAGGAGCAATGAAGAGTTGTGTTATGACAATGGTTGACAAAGTGTTTTAATGAAAGCCACAGTTGGCAGTGGCAGAACTTCAAGCCATCCTCCTTTTCTCCAATGCCTGTCATCAAAAGGTGCAGAAGCACTTTTGACATAATCTTCTGCACTGACAGATAAATGGTTTTGACGTAAGGGTCGGAAACCTTCACCTCTCTGAACAGAATTCAGCCATCATTGTGGTGAGCAGAGACCAGGAGCCACATATGTCCTTTGTGTGGTGAGCTAGCCAGCTCTGTTTTCAAAAGAGAGGTGGATTTTCTCTAGACTGGTCAAGTTCCCAAAGCAGAGCCAAAACCTGTACATGAACTCCCAGTCTACCCTGCACTTTGGGACAAGGAGGTAGAATTGGCACCTCATAGTTCAGAGAAGCGTCTGATGCCTCCTCACTGGCATGCAGGAGTCTCTCTGTGACAGCATTATTACTTTTGGGAGGTGGTTTGAAGGCAGGCTGCATATCTGGTTATTTAACAAGGCTTTCTTTTCAGTCTCTGCAGTGTTCAGTGATCCACAGTGCCACTTCCACAATGCCAGCTGAAGGCAAACACTGCTTTCTTATTTAGAAACTGGGATGGCTGAACAGACAGGACAGGGGCCTTCCCATACTGATTTAGCAGGCTCTCAGTTCCTGATTGTGGGCATCTTAGTGACAAGAGGGGAAAACCCTGCATTGTTGAATTAGCCAATACAAGGAAGACTTGAGTATATAATGGATAAATAATAAGCAGAGCACTTCTCATGCCATTAAGTCAGATATAAAGTTAAAAAACCCCCACAAACTCTCCCAGTTCAGTAGAAGCTGATCTGAGAAAAACCCAACTGAATGTTAAGGGCCACTCAAGTTGGTGCTCTGCTTCATCTTCTCTGCCAGCTGCAGAAACTTATGACCTTTGTAGGTTGCTTCCCTGAACTTGCAGCCCAGGCTCTTGTCCCAGATTTATATTAGTTGAATTTTGTTTTCTTTCTGCAGTTGCCTTGGAGGGATCAAAATATCCTCCCATGAGTAATTCAGCAGAAACATGTACCCATGCAGAGGAGCAGGCAGAGCACTGGTCAGTCTGGGTGGGTATTATGCCCACGTTTGGGCTCAGCTTAACCCTGTGTGTAGGTGCCAGGAAATGGGCAAAACACACCCCAAAGACATGGGCTGTTGGGACTGCCATAAAACCCTGTAGATGATGCCTTATAAACTGGCACTTTGAAGAGATGCCCAGAATGTGAGATAGCTCAGATGGTTTAGAGGAGTGCTGATTTGGGAAAGGACGGGGGTTTGGCTTTGGGTGTTGGTGGCTTGTTCTTTGAAGAAGACATTTTGGAATACTGATGGCAGAAACATTTGTTCAGTGATCCACTGGGCTGCTGCGTGGCATCATCCCAAGGGGCTCCTCAAGAAGGAATGCATTCTGTGCTTTGGGAGAGCAGTAAATGTGACAGCTTTCAGCAGTGGGACAGCTGTGCCTCCAAGCTTGGCATCTCCGCTCAGCTTGGAGAGACCAAACTGGTGGGAATGTTACAGCCCCTGCACTGCTTCATGCACTGCTGTACATTTGGGACCCACACTTAGGGGTGGGGGAGCATCATGTGCACCCATGACCTCAAGTTTTGAGTTCCTTCTTTATTTGCATTACTGGAGCCCAACCAAGACTGAGGCCTCATTTCATCAGCATCGGGCAAACCAAGACAATACCTACCTCAATTTTATTTACAGTTTAAATAGACAAGACAGACAAAGGGTGGCTGTGGAAACAAAAGCTCTAGAGAGGTGATGTGACATGACCCGGTCACACAGCAGGAGATTAAGAGAGCCAGGAATAGACGGAGGTTTCCTGACTCCCAATGATCTATCTATTGGAGCACGTTAATTCTTTCTCTCACTTAAAAGCTGTGACTTGCATGCCAAATACTGCCTAGTGAGGGAATCCAAGTTCTGGGAAACACATCCTTTGATTGCTAATGCTTCAGGCTAGAAATTCTTGGGTATTTTAATATAAGTTTTAAAGTACAGATAGTGTCAGAAATTCAGTAAACTTTATTTTGGCATATCTATGTAATTTCAAGCCTCCTACTTATTTTGTACTGACTGTATTTTTAGTTTTTGTTTCCCCACTGATTTTTGAGCAGTGTATTGTATGTTTGGTGAGGACAGTTGGTGGTCAGGGTGGGTAGAGTGGGGAGAACTTAAGACTTGGGCATCCAAGAAGTTGGAGTTCACTTGCATTTCTGCAGCAACCAGTGAAAACTGTTGCTAGAGCGACAAAATATAGCTCTGCTGTCTGAAGAGCCAACTACTTGTGCAGTGACTTAGGTGTTCAAACGTCTTGAATCGCAGCAACAATAATCAGAAAGTTACTTTGTGTGATGTTAATCTGTGGCCTTGAAATCCGTCAATTTACAAAGACCTTTGGTTTTTTCACTTGTGAACTTCGGAGGTTCGTGTCAGTGTCAGTTCTTGAGCTCTGGCTAAGGCAGGGATGTGGTCCTTTTGACAGATGTAGGGATGATCACTTTGGTGCTTTGGATTCTCGAGGCTTTTTTTCTTCATAAAATAGCCCCTTAGCCTATTGCAGAGGAATGTGTTGAGAAATACATAACCAATGCAAAGGTTGGCTGCAATAAAGGGATAGAAATACATGAAAACAGATGGATTCGTGCACAGTCATGTCCATAGTTGTATTTCCCTCTTACAGTTTGTCACTAATATTTCTGTGTCGGCTTGGTCTTTGTTGTGTTGAGCCTGTAGGACGTTACCTGTTGCATTTTCTTTTTTTGCCTGTGGATCAGGCAAGGACAAGCTCCAACCTGATCTTGCTGTGTGGTTTTAAAAAAAAAAAAGTAGTAATGTAATCTGTGGGCAAATTGCACTTTAATTCGTACTTGTGCTATGAATATGGACTTGGCTTTCAAACACACTCTGAGTTTAAACTGCAGTTTGACTTTTATTTAGATAAATGCCTTTGAGTTCATAGTGAAATGGATATCTGCTGTAGGCTGGTATTGATTTAAAGGTCTCCTGAGTGTTTTAAAAGACAGTAGGGGCTTACAGGACAGCATATTTTAAAATGAGATGCGTGGTTAGGTTTTACACTCCCATATAGCTTCAGTTCTAGATTCTGTTAAGAGCCAGGCTGTGCTGTTGATTTGTGGAGCCTTCTTCCACAGCAGCTAGTGGCAAAAAAATTGAACATTTCGGGCAAGATGCAAGGACATGGCTGCTCTGAAATGGGGAACAGCGTGATCATGAGAGCTATCAAATGATTCCTTTGTGCAGGAGAACGCTCTGAGGACTTCCCATAAATGCATTATAAGAGGGCTGGTGATCAATATCTGCTTTTTAGCTTGAAGGAGGTGTTGATCTCTTTGTGCTAATCATGCACAGTTGGTAAGCTTTGTAGTCTTTCAAGTCTTGATATTTGTAAGGTTGCTGTGGGCCCAAGTTTCTCTGCATTCCCACATAGTGCAGTGGGTTGGCACGAGGGGTTCAAAGCAGGTGGTTTCCATCAGTGCTGTTCTGTCCTTTTTGTGTGTGTGCCTCAGCTCTTGTGTCACATAGCTTGGGTTCAGTAGGTGCCTCAGTGACTTAGGTCCTGTTTACCTGTTTGGGTTCCAGACCTGCTTGCATTCTGTGGGCACGGTTTTAAAGCAAGGAAAAACACAAACCAGGGAAGATTGGCTGGCTTTCTAGTCAGACTGGCTTGGTTGTTTCAACAAGCAGCTCAATGTTTGAAGGCTTATCTGAAATCAGGCCTTGAATCTTTTGGGTTGTGTTCAGAGGTGCAGTAAGAGGGTGTAACCTCCCTGCAGAGGAGACAGGAGGGATGAATTTTACCCACGGTAATATCCTAGAGCAGGGTGTGGAGCAGAGTAAAATTAAAGAAGGTCCCCCTCACAATTTCCTTACAATTTACTGTGGTTGCTTTTCTGCTACCACCCATCAATTTGCCTCCTCCCTCTTTAGATTACACTCTCACAGAAACATGCCAGCACTGCATACATCATTTAATTAAACCACTTGCTGCTTTCCGCATCATTAGTCACTAGGTCTTAATTGATCTGTGTTCTGCTGGTTAGTCCCTGGCTGCAGGTTTGACCTGTCCTGCGTGGTGTGATTGTCTTGGAGGGAAGACGCTGCTGTTCAGCATATGGTGCTAAAGTAGAGCATGGCAAAGCTCTTGCTTGTGGTTTTTGGAGTTGGTACTTTATTTGCATTATTTGGCTGTTTGCTGGCCCTAGCAATCCTTGCAGTGTGTTCCTTCCCAAAGCATGGTGAGCTCTGGATGTGTTTCCAATCAGGGATATCCTGTGAGGCAGGTCTGCTCTACCACCAGTCTGTTTTCAGATAATAGAGCACAACCCATTTGCCATCCATCAGTGAAGTGCTAGAATATGATTGAGGTAGTTGGAAAGTGTTGGTTGAGTTGTTGAGGACCAAAGCCTGTACTGCTGCATGGCTGAAAGCCATGACATGAAAATCATTTAGTGATATAACCTTGTTAGAAAATGTAGAATGTGGGAAGTCTGTAAGTGTCTATATGTGCACATTTTGTGTGTAATACACAGTGGTGTGAAAAAATACTCCATGTGAATATAGCTATAAAATATTTAGTGGAAGGTTTGTTGATTGTTTCAGTTCAGACTTCAATTTATCAGGAAATATCCTATTCATCTGTGATTAGTTTTGTGGTTGTGAATAACCAATAGTAAAATAATAAATGTAATTGTGTAATATGAAGACAAATTAAAACCACACTAATGCAAAGGAGGAAAAAGCTTAGGGAGAGCTAGATAATATTTCTGTCATGGAACTAAACTCACTCTTGTATTCAGCAGGAAAGTGCTGCTCTGCCATTTAAGTTCTCTTTTTTAAAAAACCCAAACCTTTCCAGTGTAGTCCAGAATAATTAAGATGACTGTGTTTTGCTGAGCAGGGAAACTGCAGTTTGCTGATCCCACTGTCTTTTATTTTAACAGAAACCTGAGCTACAACAAGTTGACGGAGATTGATCCTTCTGCCTTTGCAGAGCTGTCGAACCTGCAGGAAGTGTAAGTATTCCTTCAAAGGTTTTAATTGTATTTTGGCAGGGCAGCTTGTGGGCCAGAGGGAAACTTTATCTTGTTTCCTAAGACAGTACTTTCCTTTAGCTAACCTGAATGAGGTCTGACTGACTTGGTATGGAGGGTGGTTTTTTTCTCCATATTGTACCTGTGATGCTGGGTTTTTTGGGTTTTTTTTAACTAATCAATTAGCAGAACACAACATTCCAATTAAAACAGCAGAGCTGTTATTGGAAATCATTGGAGTTTGCCTCCCTAGTCTTGTGCAATGCTCTGAGGGAGCAGTTCAGCCAACACACCTGAACATACACACAAAGCTCCTTGCTGAAAGGATAACCCTGAAGCAAGGCAGAACAGCCTGGATTGTGATACCTGATGCCAACCTAGCCCAGATCTCCCAGGAAACAAAGGTGTAGTGTAGTGGATAACAAAGCACTTAACTGTGTCTCCTCCTTTCTCAGACATTTGTGCTCCTTCTGGAACCAGAGCAAATTCTGTTTGAAGTCTGCCAGGGGAGGCTAGAACAGCAGAGCTGTCTTCTGCTCTGGTGGGGAAGAGAAGGAGCTGGTGAAGGTCTGAGTAGTTCTGCCAGATGCCCCTTGCTGGCAAAATAAACCTTTTTTGGGGGAATCTCGGGATTTCCAAGCTCCTGATCTGTGTAGAGGCTCAGCAGTAACTCTCACAGAGTCAACCATTCACAGGGATTCCTGGAGCTCCGATTTTGGGTTTGGAAGAACGAAAGTGACTGAAATTGCAGGCGGTGGGTTGAGGTAATGAGCTCGTGTTTGAGTGGTGAATCGCTGGCATACTTGAGGTTTGGGCTCTGTTTGAAGAGCTACTGATGCCTCATGGGAAACTGAAAAAACATTTCCTTTCAGAAACAATACTGTGCTCTGTGTGTATCTTGCATTTTCTCTTGTCATCTGTCGGTTTTCATTAAGTGTTGGCTCTGGGGCTCTAGGAGGGGCCAGATGCTGTGATTCTTAAATAGGCAGAAGGGGGGACTCTGTCTGACTGATGCCAGGTTGGAGTATGGGGATTATTGTAGCATCTCTCCCCTGATCTGATTGCCCCTGGCTTTCCTGCTTACAGTAATAGTAGGGACTTGCTAGTAATCATGACTAAGTTAGGAATATGCATCAGGAGTGACTGCAGTGCTCTGAAATCAGTTTCTCATGATCATCCTGAGAGAGAAAGTGATGCAGGTCAGCAAAACTCTGCCTAAAGGATCTGTTTTCTCAACTTCTCTTTAAATTGTGGAAAGCTTTAAATTACTCTGGGCTTAAAGAAGAGAATTGCAGCCCTGATCCCATGAGACTTCAGAATTATCCTAACATGACTGTGACTTAGCAATAGCTTTTATTTGTGGAAGTGCCTGAAGGCATGTGACTTCAGGGGAATGGGGTGGGAAGTGTGTATGGCTGCACATTCCTCAGGGAGGGAACTCCCTTGTGCAAAGTGCTGCACGTGTGGAGAGTAGGACGAGCCCTGCACTGAACAGTTAGACACGATAAAAAGGTGTCAGGATTTTGGGGGGAGGTAATGCAGCCCACAAAGTAATGGTGCAGATGAGAGTGTCAGAAAGGCAGGAGCAGGGAGAGAGCATAGGATTGAGTAGGAGGGAAAGGGAGCAGTCAGAAATAGGAGACTGGAAGGGAGGCAGAGGTCTGGAGCAGAGCCTTGAAGGCAGGCTCTGGAAAGTGTGAGGGAGAAGCTCTATTAAAAGCCCTATCTACCAATCTTAGTTGCTTTTCAATAACAGCTAAACCACAGACCACTGAAATAAACTTCATTTCACAAGGAGAACCACATCTGTATTACCAGAGCATCTCCTTTCTGAGGGTTTTTTTAAGCACTTTACAAACATTCATGAAATAAGCATCATGCTGTGGCATGCCTTGAGAACAAGTCAGTGTTTTGCTGTGCATGCTGTGCTGGGCAAACCAAGGCACCCTCAGGGAAAGAGATTGCCCCAAATAATAGATGCATTGATAAGACCTGAAACCTCCCATGATGCTTCAAACATGGTGTCTGTGGTTCCTGAGCATTACACGAGGCTTAAAACTCTGTGTGTGTCTCTCTGTGTAAATAATTAGTGTGATATATTTTGAAAACAACTTGCTTTCCCCTGATTTTAAGAAAATGTCTGCAGACCAAAAGGTTTAAACTTCATAGCTTATCTTGAATGCTCTGTTGTGCTTTACTGAGATTGTGATAGAGTCATAGCAGAACTTGCCCTACACTTTTCCCTTTCCCTGGGTTTAGGCGGTTGTTTGCGTGGTTTGTTCTGGTGGCCTTTTTGTGGTTTGAGAAGCTTTTCTTTCCTTTAAAGCTTTAAGTCTGTGTGGGATGGAATTTAGTGTCTCAAAGTGGCATGTGTGATCCCACGTGCTCTGAGATAAGTGGTGGGAGCTCAGGGGGTGTGCTGGGGTGGGATGTTACTTTCCTTCAGGACACGTCATCTCTTTTGGTGGCTTCCTCTAATGACAATCCCTGGGGTCCATCCATTCTTGTACCTTGGTTGAAAGGGTGAGATGGAGGGTGCTGCTGTGGGGTAGGCCCTGTAGTCCTTTCTGGGGTTTCCTCAGGTCATATGGATCAGGGGATCCACAAAAGTAGTGGTTGTGTGGCTCTGTGGTTTTCCAACCTCATTTGTAACAAAGAAGGTAGTAACTGTGCTAAAATTCCTCTCCAAACAACTCACCTTTTATTTGCTAAAGTGCCTTTCACTGAAAGCTCTGGAGAGCTGTGCTATTTTTGAGCAGGCTCCATTTCAGCTTGACACCAGCCTGGCAACTGGACTGTAAATATTTTATACGGGTGGCCCCCCCTGCTCCTCTGCTTCAGCATCCAGAGGCAGCGGGTTTGTGTCATCAAAGGCAAGGGCTGGGGAAGAGATGGGAGACTGAAAGTTTAAATTTGTTGAGCCTGACTGTTCTGGTTTGAGATTTTTTTTCCTTTTTTTTTTTTTATTTTTTTTTTAAATTCCTTTATATGGGAGAAGGGGAAGATGAATGGGAAATCCCAGGCAAATACTAAATTTGGCTGTCTCTTCTATGTCAGCAACTGGTGCCTGTGAGCCAAGAGAGAAAACGAGGTGGGAGAACCACTTCTAACTGACTTCTGACATGGCAGGAAGCTGATATATGAATATCACACTTATGTCAGAGGAGGGTTTGACCAGTTGTTAGACACTGGTTGGTGTTGGAGCTGCTTAACCAGACTTGACCCAGGCTGGCAGGGGGTGGGCCTACCCTCTCCCATGGCTTTCCAAAAGATGCTGAGTTAGATGTTAATGAAGACATGGCACAAATAAGCATTTTAATGCTCTTTCCAGCTTGCTTTGTGCCTTTGGAAGCTCTAGACCTTGCTGTAATATGAGCAAGAGTGATGTTTTAGTTGCAGAGTGGAGCTCCTTGCTGAAGTGCAATGCATCTGGCTGACTTTTTTTCCCTTACATTTTAAGGCATGGGCATAATGTCAGAGGCAGAGCTGAACCTGAGGAAAGCTTTTATCCCAGCAGTGCCTGGAACTCCTTGTGAAATCAAATATCTTGCCTCCTCTTCAGAGGAGCCAGACGGGAAGCTCTGGGATGCATGTACCACTGCCCTCTCCCACCTGCCAAAAATAGTTTGAAAGGAAAGAAGAGGAAAAAAATCCCGTAATTTAGGATTGCCCCAACTCATGCCATGGCTTAGCACACCTCAGCTGTGCAGCTGCAGGATGCTCTACTTCTTGCACCCAGGCTGTGATCTTTGCAAGATTCCCTGAGGAAGGGGAGCAGTTTGAAGGCCAGCAGTGGCTGATGGATGGGATCAGAGGTGGGTGGGGGTCCCAGGGAGCCCCCGTGTGCCTCTCACCTCGGCCTGGCTGGGGCTTGGCTTTAATGGCTTCAGCATGTGGTGGTGAGGGGGGAGTGGGCAACGTGGCTGAGAAATTAGGTAATTTTCAAGCAGCCAGACAAGCGACTGTTACAGTAATTAATTGACTAATTCACCATACAAACAAGGGCTCTTTAAACCAAGGAAGAGCTGGTCACATGGCAAGGATCTGTTTTCAGTCAGAAAAACACTTTAAACATTAGGCCATTGAAGGGGACGTTTTCTGTGCTGGTGTTTGCAGGAGTGGGAGGTCTGTGATTCCATGACCCTGGGGGGCTGCACTGTGCTCCCCAGCTGGATGCAGCAGGTCCCCTGTTTTTGGTTGTGTTACTGTGGCCAGCACCAATGTTTTTGTGTGTGTGCTGCTGGCTTCGTGGTGAAATCCTTTTGGGATTTCCAGAGGTTTTCTTGGTGTGTAGAGAGCATGCCTGAGGCTGGCAATCTCTTGTGCCCCCAGGGCCTGACTTGGCATGGGGGGGCAAATGGGGGGTTAAATCCATGTCCTGAGGCAGTGGGACCCATGGCTGTAGATGCCAACAGTCTCCTGTCTCAGGCTTGCCTCTGGAAACTTGGGGAGATGGAGGGCTGGGGCACAGTGCCTTCCTCAGTGGCACTTTAAGGGAGTGGGTGGAAGAGGAAAAAAAAAATCTTGCTCTTTTATAAAGAAACTACTGTGGCATCAGTGATGGTGACACTCATGCATTAAAGAATAGGGTTGGGGCCATCAGAGTCCCAGACAAATGTCAGTTCTGCCCAAATGTTAGTTGTTCCTGGAGAGGTGGGGGGCTGGATAAGGGGGTGCCACAGCCATGCCCTGCTCCCATAGGCTTGGTCACAGGCTGCTTGCTTTAGCCATTCATTTGTGTTTGTTGCAGGCGCCTGGACAACAACGAGCTGACCACCATTCCCTCCCTGGGATCTGCTGCTTCCAGCGTCCGCTCCCTCCACCTGTAAGTCACTGCAGCCTCCTTCGGCTTTGGGCTCTCTCTGGGTGGGTTTGGCTGCCTCTGAGAGCCTCCTGTGTGTCACCTATCCTGCTGAGTCTAGATTTCATTAACAAGCTTGCTGGCACCTTAATTAAGAAACCTCATCTGGAGTAGTGCGATTTGCATGAGGTTGGGCCCAATTAATGTTGTTCATATGGTCAGTGGTAACTTACGTCAGTAAACTCCACATGTTGGTTGCATATTGAGTAAAACTTTTATTTTCTTCATCTGCCTCTGGGTTTCAACCATTATGTCATACTTATACTATTAAAGGAGTATATAACTTTACCTTTTCTTTATTGTTCTCTTTTTTCTCCCTGGCCCTGTTCTGATCATTTCTTTTTTCTTAAAACCAGAGACTGTTCACATCCTGATCTTTCAGGGAGCTCATTCCAGACCTGTTTTTATGGTCTCTTTCAACTTTTTTTTTTTTTTTTTAATTCTCTTTTGAGAGAACAGTGATTGTAAAGCTAGGTTCCAGCAGAAGGTTTGAAGTTCCTAACTTTGGTGGTGTAGATGACCACAGAAGTGTTAGACACCTGAGAGCCCTTGTGTACCTTCCACAAGGATCTTGGGCTGATGGTGCTGCTGAAGGGAATAAAAACATTTTAATATCAAACTATTTAATACCTTAAGAGTGTGGATTTCTGAAATTATTTTTGCATGTGTCTGCTTGTAATGCACACCGAGAAGGAATTTTGCTGAGGTATGCGTGATACCTCCCAAGTTCCTGGGAAGGGGAAGTGTTTATAGCTAATGGGGACTCAGCAAAGTGCTAGAACTGTTCAGGTGATGGCTTCCAGCCTGCTGTGTACACCTGCAGACAGGTATCCATATTTACCATGGATTTGCTACTTCTTGTAGTGGAAAATACCTGTCACCACACCACCAGGTGATTGGCTTCTCATGCTCAAAGAGTTCTGACTTATCTTGAGGCAGCCTTGGTCTGTTGACTGAAAGTACATTCCTGTCACTTAAATCAAGGACAGAACTGAGTGAACTGGCACTCTTCCTGCTCTTCCATTAGGCAGTGTTAAAATATGCAAAAGAGAACAACTCCCTCACTGCCTTAATTCAGTTCAAGGATCTCAGCTTCAAATTGGTGTCCATATCTCACTCCTGGCATGAAGTGAGTTTAGCTTTTGTTTGAGATATGGTGCTTTGATCTGGTTCTTGGGAATACCGTGTTCCTGCAGAGCTTACCAAGAGCCAAAGTGCTCCTCTGCTATCATCAGTGCTGGATCCAGCAAGCATCTCTGGATGCACAAATAACCACTTCACCTCCTGGGCGCAGGGCTGGGTTGTGTCCCTGCAGTCATCAGACCTGTCAAATGTCACATGGAGTTGGTGTGAAACCCTTCTTGTTTGATTTCTGCCCCTTGCCACTGCCTCTCCCTGCTTGTGTGACCACGTTTGTGGTCTGGGGGCTGCAGGGCAGGGTGGTGCATCCCCTGACACGAGAAGGCATCTGCCTGCCACTTGATCTGAGCTCACCAGGCTGCTGCATAACCCTGTGTCTTGTGCATCGGGATTCAAAAAAGAGCTTCAGAAATCTGATTTATGGGTGGAAAGCTTGCACAGAATTTACCATCCAGGATATAGTTTTAGGCCCCCCAAGATCAGCTTTTCTTTCTCACGAAGTCTATAAATGATCTGAGTTTCACAAACCCCTGTTGTTATTTTTGCTATTAATTTAGCCCTTGGCAAAGGACCAAATTGCTGGAGCTTTGGGTTTTTTATTCCTGAAATGAAATGAGCAGTTTGGAAGGTAGGAATAATCACTGGTGGAAGGCAGTAGATTTACAGCTCCTCTGAAATTTCAGTGGTGCAGAAGGAAGGGGAAGGTGCAAAGCCAAGTGATAAAAGGACGGTATTCTAAACAGACCTGCTTAGTATCACTTTCCAGAAATCTGTATTGCTCTTCTCAGCTGCTACACATAAATAACTCTGATAGTGGGATTTGTAATGCTGCTGTCATACCTCTGCAAGAAGGATCTCTTTGTTTAGCTTGTTTCAGAGAATGCCACTTTTTTTCCCCTCTTGCATTTCCTTTTAATTTTTATCAGAGATAAAAATAACTTGAAAGATGGTTTAAAGTACCTGCTTCAATCAATGTTTCTGACTAACTCACATTGGAATGATTTGCTGAGGAAGTGAAGCTTTCTCCATCCTTGGGACTCTTTAAATCAATTGGATGACTTCCTAAAAGATGGTCCTTTAATTCAACTCCAGGTTAATGGGTTTGATATGCAAATTGGTGGGTAAAGTTATTTAGCCTTGTGTGATATAAGGAATCAGATTATATGGTCATACTGGTTTCTCTGGCCTTCAAATCTGTGAAGTAATAATGGGGGAGGCTGCCAAACCAAACCCAGAGTGAAGACTCATAATGAAGACTTGTGTACTGAGAAACTGGTTTATGTTTGAGTGTATAGTGTTACAGTGTATTCTTACTGCTGAAGAAAAATAAATACATTTCCTTTTTTCCCCCCAGTGTTTAGAAATGTGTGAAGTGTGTTTACCTCACAAACCTCTGAAGTAGGTTTTGTATATTGCATGTGGTTAAGTATTTCCAAAGGGCTGTTAATGTATTATAAATGCAAGGGTTGTATATTTGTCACTCAAAACAGTCCTTTTGAATGAGTTACTTCATCTCCTACTCTTCCTAAACAGGGGAAGAGACTTTTTCTCCTTTTGGGTATGTGGGAAAGAAATTGCCATACTGCCAAACTCACATTTTCCATAAAGGTTTTCTTTAATGAGCTCTACTTTGCATTCCATGCTTTTGGGTTTTCCATACCTGTCTCCATCACCCAAAACTTGCTTGACCCCACATGTGTGTGGACCATGGGCCAGTTGGGTATATATGTGGGAATCTGTTGCAGAGAGAACTCTCAAAGCTTTCTACAAGTCTTTGGATGTTCTAGGCTGCAGATGGACACAGATATATGTATCAAAAATGCTTTGCCCTAATACACTGCCATGAAGTTTAGTTCAGTTTAATTATTCCTCGAAGAGTCAGTTTGTTTGCCTTGCACGTTGAAAATGCTGCCAAAGTCGTTCATCTCAACGAGAGCAAACATAAGGGACTTGATAAGGCTTTTAATAGAACAGAAGGGAAAAATAATCTATGTAGGAGTTACCAAATAAAGACGGGCATTAAATGCAAACATCTGTTAGTGCAAACAAAAGCCAGGAAATTCAGCTGGGAGGGGGAGAGACTGAATCTGGATTCATTCCGAAATTACATCGAAATAGCTGAGAGGAGAACCTTGCCTGAAATTCCCACAGCATTTGTAATTTAGCTACAGTTCCTAGACTTGGACATTTGGGAGTTGATGGCAGGATGTTTTCACTGACATGCTCTTGGCTGAGGGTTTCCCATCTGAAGGCAGCAAGAGTAAGTTAACTCTGTAGGCTCTCCAGGAGACTCTGTTACCTGATCTGGTGGGGAAGGGAAGGATGGAAGAAATGACCTATTTGCAGCAGAAATTAGTCTTGTTTATCTCTAACTTCCTTGCTTACTTGGCCTGGAAGGACTCTTAGCCTTGCAGTATGCCAGGTAAGAGGAGGACCTGAGCTGCAATCAACCTTGTTACTATGAGTTTCTTACTTACAACCCCCTGAGCTCAGCCCTTACTCTGGGCCTGTCTCTGTTGCTTTGTCTATCTACATGTGGGTAAATATGTCCTGGAGGGTTTTTGGGGGTGTTTGCACTGGATGATGGAGGTGGATCCTTGTCCTCTGCCCTGGTTCCAAGCTGACCAGCCTGATTCAGGGAGCATCCTCTGACTCAGGCACACCAGCACAGGCTGCTGGGCAGCTGCAGAGCTCAGCCTGCTCACCAGACCTCTGGAGCAAGCATGGTAAACATAGCACACTGCGCCACATCCTTGGCTGGGGAGGAATTAAGGAAGTTAACAGATTAAACACCTAAAAATAACTTTCTTTTGCTGGAAGTCTTTTAAGGCCCCAGCCATTTAGGAACAAAGGGGATGGTGACCCACAACAGTCAGCTGTGTGTTAGCAACAGCCAAAGCTGTTTGAGATGCTTTGGCCCCATCATCTTGTTCTGAATAAGCACAGATAACAAGGAAGTGAGAGAAGGGGTTTTTGGAGCAAAAGAGTGTGAAATAGGATTAGCTGATTCACAAGAAGTGAATCAGTGACACTGCAGTGTATTTACTGGGGAAAGTGAAATCAATAGGACTACTCTGCTGCCAAACTGAGCAGAAAAGTCTCTTGAAGAAAATCAATCTTCTTTACAGACTCATTAATGTAAAGATCAATTCACATTAAACTGTGATTAAACAGAGGGCTAATAGGGAAAAGGTAGGTGATCTACTGTGCCACAGTCAAAATATATCATGTAAAATTTGAAAATTAAATACGTGGAGAATTTGAAGATGGGAATGGCAGGGAACATATGAGGGCTTCTTGAAAGGGCTAGTGAGCTCAGATGCTGATTGGGGCAGCATGGTCCTCATGCAAAGAAAGCTGTACTTTATGGTGTTCCATCTGGATGTCAGGAGTAAGATAGGTCAAAGACTGTAGCCAGTAATTTCTGCATTGAAGTCATTGCCATTTGACTTGAATGGTTTCTTGGAGAGCTTTTTCTCCAAGTGTTATAATTCTGGTTAAATTAGCCATGTGGTTAGTAATGTGACCCTTGTTTCTTGTCTGACTTTGATTTTCTTTGTATCTCATTAGACCTTTGTACTAGATTAGAGTTGACTGATTTTTTTGAGGTCCCTAACGTGGCAGAATCAGGATCATGCTATTGATCTTACTCCTGGAGCTGTCAAAGTGAAGGCTTGGAAAAGCAGGTGCTATTTAGTGCTGCTTGCACTGTTTCACTCATGTTTGCAGAAGACCTATGTGGTCCATTAGATTCTTTGAGCTGCTGTTTTCCTTCCATTCAAGACAAACATGTCTTTCTGTGTGAGCTGAAACAATGCAAGCAGTTGTGCTCTGCTGATACAAGTGGATCTTGCAAAGTCTTGCAAAGACTTTGAAAGAGCAGGCTTTCGCAGCATCTGATGATGCTGAGATGTGTGACTTCAGTTCATCTTTGCTTTTCAAGTTAAGGTGGTGAAGACTTGCTTGAGCATCAGAACTGCAGCTCCAGTTCTGCCCATGGCAGCCTTTCCTGGTGATCTCTGTTAGAGGAAAGAGCTCCAAACTGCTGGAGCTGTGCTCTTTATAGACCACAGCTGAAGCCTGAGCTGGTCTCTACACAATTTGTGGGCTCACTTTGTGTTCCTGGCTAGGCCAGAGTAAAAACTTCTGTGTAGGTGGTGTTGATAATTGGGAAGTTTGGCTTCAGTGAGGAACTGAGGTTTGAGCTGACACCATAGTATAGACATAGCCTTGGAGGCCATTTGTGGCCTGGGATCCTGCTGTGCTAATTGCTGTACAAACACAACAACTGCCTTGACCCCCAAGAGATTTAATCTGCAAGTCATCTTTGCTGGAGTTAAAAAGGGATGATCTAACAATTAGAAAGAAGGAGACTGCTCTGTTAATTCCATCTGGGTCGCAGCAAGAGGTTTTGTGCTCATAAGCACAAAATCCAGATGACTCAGACGCAGCCGTGCGCGGGGTCTGGTTGAAGTCAGCGGGCTCTGATTGTGTACAGGACGTGCCTTGGGCAGCTCAGAAAACCACGCTGCCTGATTACTGGCACAAAGAAAACTCTCTGGAAACTAAGGAAAGTGATCCATGCAGGTTGCAGATACATAAGTGGGAGCAGACTCACCCCCACGCCATGTTTGCATCGCTTAGGGGGTGTAACATCTGCAGGGACCAGTTCTCCAGTGTTTACTCAGGCAATTCCCCTTGGTGCTGGGAGAAAGGCTTGTTTTCTGAGGGTTTGGTCCACAGTACAGGCTACACTACTGACCTTCTATTTTTGAATGTATTGATGTGGAAAGGGGAAATAGAACAAATCCTGGCAGTCAGGCTGCTCAGTGTGCAGCAAAGATACTCCAAAACCCACCTCTCCTGTTTGTTTTGCTCAGAGTTCGTAGTAAGGCTCTGGTGTGTAAAGTCTGCAAATTTTTGAGGCCAAAGACTGCAGGAGCCTTTCCCAGTGGAGGAAATTCTCATTAATCATGTGCTCCCAAGCACCAGAAGAGATTCTGTTTTGACTTCTCTTTTGGGCTGTTGGAACTGTTCTAATCATTTGCATGTCCTCTTTGAGCTTTTAGATATAACACGAGCACATGGAAATGGCAAAGGATCTGAGGCTATTCCAGGGAAATGAGTAATTATTTCTTCTAGAGAAGCAACAGCAGTACAGCACTTAGTTATCAGACTCAGCAAAAGAGCATCAGAAAGTAATCTGGGCATATACAGAGGAATGAAAAAATTGGCCAGAGGGAAAATATAGTGAAAGTTGGTGGCAGCTCATGGAATAGCAGTTACCCCTTGAGGATAAGCATTTTGTGCAGCTGTGGCAGCTTCTTCTGTGAGTAGAGAATTGCTTGAGCTGGGTCAGATCTGCTCTGGTATCTGTGTGCTGCTTAGCACATGGCTGGACTCATCTTTGTCTGAAGGAAGGAGAGGACACAAGTGGTCTTTTGGGACAGAGCACAAGGTTAGGAGTTGGAATCCTGGAACAGGATCTTTTTGTGTGTGACCCATGTATTTATTACACCCCCAAGAACAAGTAAATTCCCATTTGAGTGGATCTGCTTCCTCTGAGCTGAAGAGTATCTACCTCAGGGCAGATGTAACTCATGAATGTAAAGCATCTCCTGGTGCATTTTCCAGGGGCAGGTGCATATTATGTGCAATGCACAAGATGGTTACCAAGTTCTGTCCCTCTACAGATCAAGCCCAGATTAGTTGTTAGGGTCACTTGCAACCATGATCTTTAGTTAAGGTCAGTATGAAAAATAGCCTCATATTTGAGCCTTAGAATAGGCCAAACTCTACTATTAATATCTGTGGTAGAGTAACTGTCTCATTTAATGGCACATGTCTATAAAAATAAAACACATGTCTACAAAAGCAATTCCTTTGTTGGTCTTCACAGAATGAGCAGCTTTCAAATATAAATAACTTGCTGAGTTGAAAGTTTCTGTAGCATGTTGGAGTTTCCTGCCTAAAAACTGCTAGTAATGGATATTTAGTTTGCTCAGAGGTGAGTAAAATCAAAGCTGCAAGAAAAGCAAGTT
Source organism: Pachyramphus minor (assembly GCA_013397135.1). Taxonomy (NCBI): domain Eukaryota; kingdom Metazoa; phylum Chordata; class Aves; order Passeriformes; family Tyrannidae; genus Pachyramphus; species Pachyramphus minor. The sequence continues at coordinate 157,337 of VYXB01004619.1, forward strand.
AATGTAGAAGTTTTCTCTCTGAAAGCTTGGGAGATTCAGTTTTATAAATGAATTTAACTAGAGTAACTAAAATTGCACAAAATCAGGAAGCTATCAGTATGTTTCTGTGCTTCCTTCCCCATTGAGATTACCCAGTTGAAATGACAGCTGACAGTGAGGACTGTATTGATTGTTAGACCAGTGGTGCTTGCTCAGAGCACCAAATAGATGCACAGTGAGGTGGAAGAATAGTGTGGGGATAGAATTGTGACTATATATTTTTTTTAATTATTTTTTTTTTAAGTAGGGTGACATAAAGCACTTTCAAAATACATCCATTTTGTTACCCTTTGAGCACCCTTGAAGGCTTGAGAATGGGCAGTGTGGTTTAGTTCCTTTATACATAACAAGGCTCAAGCTGTTTAAGCAGAGGTGTTAAAGAATGAATTCTGCCCTCATTTTACAAACTGGGCTTTGAACCACATCAGTTTTGCAATTTACTTTATCCTCTCTACTACTCTTAACACTCCATGGCACCATTAGAAATAGTGCAGGGTAAAAAGTTCAGTATAATCAGTGTTCACTAAAATGTGATCCTGCTGTGTGCAGGTTGGAAAAAATTAGCAAAAAAAGTCTATAGAAAGCTCATTTTTGCATTAATAAAAGCTGGCTATGTGCTGGATTTCCTGTTGTTCATAACCCATGTCAAATCCCCCAATTAATTGCAGAGGTGAACAATAGAGATCATGTCAAAAGTTATTATCTTACTCTTGCAAAACCAGCCCTGCTGGGGTGTGCAGCGTGGAGAATGTGATTGCTGGTTAAGGTAGACAAGAGAGTGATCTGTCATACCTTTAATGAAGTGATCAGTGAAGAGGCCACCCTCCCTTCACAGTGTGTGCATAGCTGTTGCTTGTTAACAGGAATTCCACGTGAATATTGATTGGGAATAAGTGGTTGGGTGGTGAGTACATGTTCTGCCTGTCAAACCATTTAATGTTCAATTGCACATCGGGGAAAATAGCAAAGGCAGCTGGAAAATGAAACAGGAGCACAGGGTGAAAAGACAACTGTTAGTGCTCAGATGTGAGCAGAGAAAAATGAGTTGGGGAGAGGGGTAGAAGAGGAATCTATAAATGGCTCAGTTTTAGACTTAAAATACCATCTCCAGTCCATTACACTGCAGGTCACACTGCATGGAAACAGTTGCTGAACTGCAGTCAGGTCAAGGACTTTCTGTAATCCTTCAGATACCTTGGAAAAGGAACACTTTTGGTGGTCTTACTGAAGACTTTTTTGCCCTTCAGATTGTTTTCTTTAAAGAGCTGTCATCTTTTTCAAAATAAGAGGAACTGAAGAAGTAAATGGTCTTATTAAAGAAGCTTGAAGAACTTATTGGCTCAGTAGTGGTGAATGCTTACCACTGAGTTTACAAGATTTGCTCCAGGAAAGCTTGAACAGTGTTTTACACCAACCTGGCTTGTCACCGTAGCAGTTCTGCTCCAGAGCTCAAATATTCTGTTCCCTGGATCTTTTGGCACCTTGTTCTGGAGTTTCCAATGCACCCTTCCTACTTGACACGCTTTATTAATAACAGGGTGTCTAGACTTGTTAAGAGCAGCTATTTTCTTCACAAGCTTGACCATTGCTTTTCCACACAGGAGCTGTTCCTTCTTGCAGGCTGAGCAGTGTGAGCAGAGCTCGGTGGAGTCTGCCCAGAGGCAATCCCAGTTCCGGTGACCTTGCTGACAGGACAGATAAGCCCTTTCAACAGAGCACAAGTGTGTGTCATGTTGGAGCAGACTAACCCGCCAGCCTATCTGCATCTCTCAAGTGTTAACAGGAGTTTGACTGGCCAGTCAAAAATGTGTCTCTTCAATTGCTGCCTTCTCCAAGGGGCGAGTCTTTTAGCAGCTTCTGCTGCAAGTTCAGTGAGACTGATGGTCTGGAGAGTAGATGTATTCAAGTGTGTTGTCCTTTATTTACCTCTCTTAGCAGCAGAGCTCCTGTGTAGTTGAATCCACCTGTTTTTGTTGTGTTCCTGTCAAAGGTAGGAAAAACCCCTGTGCCACATCATGGCTTAGAGGCATAGACAGTGCCTATCAAGAAGTCTGCTTGCAATTGCAATTTGGATTAATATTGCAGCATCATGGGCAGAGCCATCACATTTGAGTTGCACTTAAATTGCTTTTCTGCCTGTATATTTTCCCCTCCTCGCTCCTACGGAGAGACAAAAGCAAAACAAAACCACCCACAAAACGCATGCACTCGCTAGGCTGTGGTGGATCTTCTTTGATCGTTTGTTACACAAAGAGAAACTAAAATCAGTATCAGGATTTGAGGATAAAAGTACCTCCCTGCCTTGTGCTTTTGGACCTTCTTGGTTGTCAAATGAAAATGCCGTCCTTGTTGATTAAAAGCACAAATCTCGCTTGCAGTGAAAATGAAAGCAAGCTGCTGTTTCTGCCTGGGAGTGGGGCAGGATTACTGCTCCACATCTGGGCTGGATCTGATTTTTAGTGTCTGTTCTTCCTTATCAACCTGCCTCACCTTTGAGGCCAGTGGTACGGGTGGCAGGGCTTGGGTGGCAGCCCTGACATGAATGCTGTGCAAGTGTGGGGCTGTGGAGAGCAGGAACTCCTCAGATGCTGGTAGTTGGGGGCTCAGGGCTGTAGTTGGTCTCTTAAGACCTTTCAACGAGTGGCTTATGCACTTAATTTGTGACAGAAAATTGCATTTGGCTGGCATGTATCAGCAGCAGAAGAAAGCCCTTGAGGTAAAAGTGCAAGAGGAAAAGCCAGTGGCAGAGTAAGAGAGTAGCAGACTGAAGATATAAGATGGAAACATTGACCTGACTGTCATCTGCCAGCAACTGAATGACCCCTTTCAAATGCTGATGCAACCCTTCCACCAAACAGGCTCTGCTGAGCCCTCGACCCCATTCAGGCAACTGGTGCAGAGCCATGTGGTTTCCTGCATTCTTGTATGAAAACTGCCATTTACCTTATGTGACTCCTCTTCCTTTTATTCGCATAGGACAATTCTCCTCCTTAGCAGAATTCAGCACTCAGAAGAGCCTCTGCTCCCCTTTGCAGCCCTTCTCAGTGCTTGCGCCACACTGAGGTCAGGGAATGTGAGAAGTGACAGGAGCAGTGGTTTGGACTGAGAGCTGGAGAAGGGGGTGAAGGACTAGCACATCTATGAGTGCTTGCAAACTGGCTGTTTCAAAACCAGCACTGACTGTGCTCAGTGGCTTAGAGCTCCTCTCTTGTTCCAGAGAAGTGACCAAACTGCATTTCAGGTTCTGCAGCCCATGCTGAAGATACCTGGCCCCAACCCGCACAGGTGCATCATCCACTGAGGGATGCACTCAGTGGCTCTGAAGATAATCACTGATGAGAGGCTTGAGGCAGAGCTGCACCCAGGGCCATGAGGTTGTGCTCTGGTATTGGCTTCATAAAAGTTCAGGGAATCTCCTTACAGAAAAGCTGTGCCAAACAATGAAAGATGCCTGTTTAGTGGATCTGTGCCCTCTGTGAATACATCATTTAAAAAGCTGCTGCAGAGCACAGTCTTGATGAAACATCCAGTGTAACCAGAAGAGAGCAGGTCCTCTTAGAACCACCCAGTTGCTGGTGGGGGGACTGTGCCTGTAACAGAGACTGTCTTGTCTTCAGGAATCTTAATTTGCTTTGATGTCATAGCAGGTTGGGAAATCTGCTGAAGAGATAAGACAGCTTCTGTTTCAAAGATGACTAACTTCTAGTGCTGCCTGTCCCACACATTTTGCTCTCCTAGTGGAATGAAAGTCTGAAGGCTTAGGAACTTAAGTATTGCAAAAAATATCCAAAATCGTTTGGTGGCAAGTCAAAATCCAGTGAGAGTAAATGGAGATCAAAGTGAGGGAGAGATGTTTTAAAAATTGTGACTTACTTCAGTGGAACCAACACACATAAGGACATCTAAGAGTCAGAAATTTTTACATGAACAGTGCTAGTGCAGAATTATTCAAAGAGAATATGTATCTCACTGGATGTGGTGGTTTTGGTTACATTAGAAGAAAGGCATTTGTTCATGCAGTTCATACTGAACCCAACAAAACCCCTTAATGATCATCAGATCCAGGCCCTTGCATGTGTCCAGTTGGTATGGAAGTCTCTAAAGAGTATGCTTGATCTCCACCTGTTATCCATGTGGCTTCCTTATGAAAGAGCTGTGAGAGTGTGCCTGGCAGGAGGATAACATCTGCCCATGGTTGGGTGCCCAGGGCTCAGGGATGTTCTGAGGCCACACTTGAACTGCTGCAGGGTCAGCGGTTGCAGTCTGTCAATGTGAGAGGGAGATGAGCTTGGTCCTGTGAGTGACCACAGAGAAGCCTTTAATAGGCAGTGAAAACAGAGCCCTTGGGTCACACTGGTCTCACATGAATAGTCCTGTTGACTGCAGTGGAACTATTTGCGTGAGTAATAGTTTGCTTGTGGGAATAGAGAGTTCACAGCACAGCCTTTTGCAGGTGGCCACTGCTCCAGGGCCCAAAGGGGTGAATTAGCAAATCTCATCTCCCAGGCTGCTTTCTGCCTCCAAACATCCATGACCTGGAACAGAGATGCAGTCACTTCACTGTGAAAGGTTGCATTTTTTTCCACCCCCGCCTCCTTCAAAAAAACCCAACAAAACTCACATTGTTTTTTGAACCCCCTGTCTTGTCCCAGCAGCATGGGGGGTAGTTTGCTTTATGGTTCTCCATCCTCTAAACCACAAAACAGGGTGAGAATGTGATCTGATAAATAAAGCCCCCGACATATACTTGTTTTGAAGCTGATGTACAGCAGATGAAGAAATGTCTGCCATAGTTTGATATAGTTGGAGTAACTCCCTCAGCCTGTTCTTGCATTACTATTATATATGATGTGAAGTGGAAAACTGGAAAATGGTTATGGATTTTGTTTGCTGCATCTTAGAAAGACCTTTTTTTTGAAGGAATACTAGGGAGAGGGAAGATCCTGACATACAGTCTTGGGCAGAGCATGTAAACCTTTAAGGGAAAGTTTGGATATCTGTAAAAAATTGTGCAATTGGGGTTTTTTTTGCGGTTTGGGTTGGATTGTTTTTTTGTGGCTGACCCTAAAATGCAGTGGCTGCCTGGCCTGCCACTGCTCTGCTCTTGTTGTGCGTGCAGCCACCACCTGAACAAACAGAGCTGTATCTGCCACAGCCTGGGAATCTGCCAGGATTCCTCAGGGAAGGAGTGATTCAGAGCATCTGAGAAAAGTGGGGGCTGCTGCCATGCATCCTTGCTTCCTGCCCAGACAATAACCCATGCAGCCTTACCCTGAAAGGACAGTGGTGCTGTTCCCATAAGCAAATACAGCACGTTGTATTGGATAAAAATACACATTCTTGTAACAGGCCAAAGTCTTGTGCCTCGTGGATTATCATGGAGAGGCTGATGTGACAGTACAGAGTGTTAGATGGTGTCAGTGGGGCTTTCCAGAGCAGTTGGGAAGTGTGAGGGCTCATGCACTTTGGGCAGTTCAGTTTTTCTGGGATGGTCTCTTGTGAAGAAATAGAGGATGGTGTGCCACAACCTTCCAGCACATCACCTGCATGTGTTCATCTTCTGTTGCAGACAGAGCTTCATCACTGCAAGGCAGATATTTCACAAGTTACAGTACAGAAGAAAAATCTTTCTAATATAAAAGTCTTCTGAAATATTAAAAAAAAAAGTCCATGAGTAGATGTTAAAATCATGTAAGAAGCTCTGCATTGATAAAATGTTTGAAATTTGAGCCAAAGCTGATGTGCAGATCCTGATGACATTCTTCTCTTTACTTCCTTCCATATGTTAATAAAAACCACTTAGGTGATCTTTGGTTATTGATGGAATAAGGTGACCAGGAAAAGCAGAAACGTTCGTGTTGCTGTTGTTGTAAAATTGAATTCATCTTTCAGATTATCAGTTACTGTCCTTGATTGACAAGAAAATTGCTCAGGCATTGCACTCTACTCTGAAACCGTGATTTTATTTATGATTTTATGTGTGTGTAGCAAGTGATGGGCTAAAACCAGGCAGGAGATCATCCCAGCTGAAAGTTTAGGAATCCTTGTCTTTGACAAGGGTTTCTAGGAGGATCACTACTGGATCTCCATCTTCTCTGAGTTGAGGAAAAGGAGGGCAGGTAGTTCCAGGCAGAATTTAGTCACAGTGTATGTGATCCCTCTCCGTAAAATGCCTTTGATCTCCCTCTCTTTGCATGGCCAGTCTCTGACTCCAAACCTTGCCTGTTCTTTAGTAGCAAACCCCGTAACTCTTTCTGGCTCAGCATTTAGCTTCTTCAGTACTTTCCCAGTATCAAAATATTAACCAAACTCTGAACTTTTAAAACTTCTCTCTTTCTAGCCTTGTGATTTCCCTCGTTTGCTAATTTTGAAAATGTGCTGCCATATTAATAGAACCCTCCCTGAGGTGCAGAGCCTCTCGTTTGAAGCTCGGTTTTATTTTTGATGCTTGGAACAGGTGCTGGTTTAATAGGTTTGCTGTATTACAGCTTTCCCTTTTTTCTGGTGAGCCCAGCCAGATCTGTAAGCTGACACTACATGAAGGCCAAGCATGTGACTTCTCCCTGCCTTTAGCCTCGCTTCACACCGAACATTTGTGCTGCAGACTCTCAGCAGCTCAGGCAGCCTTAATTCAAGCTTTGTCTAAACCAGGAGGTTTTGTGCTGATTGTATTTAAATCAGCCCAAGCAAAGCCCCTCATACATTCCCATCTGAGGGTCTGCTTGCTTTGATTTTCCGCTGTCAGCTTTCGAATGGGCAGCTGCTGGGGGGAGTGAACGTGGCTCAAACAACAAAGGAGCGTGTTTTCACTGCTCTCTGCATCGATTTCACACAAGGAGTTTGAAGCCACGGTCTAAATTAAACTGATTAGTGTTCTCCAAAGGACAGGCTTGCTCCAAAGAAGAAGGTGAATTCTTCTGCTATTAGGTCTAGTGGAAAATGTTTCACAGCCTGTTTATCAAATAAATATTCACAAAGACGCTTCGAACGAGGAAACCCACTGGGATTAAAGTGTAACTTTACCTCTAAAATACAAGCTGAGATTCCTGGAAATGCTGCAAGCCTTTGACTTTGCGCCACCTGTTATTTTCCTGCCACCCCCTTCGGCTCCCTCCCGACTCAGAGCAAACCCAAACACGCTTTGGCTTCGCTGGAACGTTCTGCTTGTTTTTCTCAGCCCTGAGGAGCAGAGAGCGCGCGTTCGCTTCCTGACATCCTCGTGGGCTTGGTTCAGCAGAGCTGGCTGAGGTTAATCCAGATCTCCTGTAATCCTGAGGGGTCTTTTCAAGAGGAGTGCAAAGTGCAGGGGCTAAGAGGCTGTGCTCCCTCAGGTTGTTGAGCCTGGGTGCAGGGTTAAGCTGAGGTGCTGGAGGGTGACTTCCCCCCAGCTCCCCTCTCTCCCTCTGCAGCTGGGGCTGACCCGAGGGTGAAGCAGTTCCTGAAGAAGTGCCATGTGTGCACTCGGAGTTCGAAAGTAATCCATTGCTGACTCTGAGTTACCTTAGCTTGGCACAGAGATGTTACAGTTCAAGGCCTGTGTTAGCTGCAGATGAGGTGTCTGTGGGAGTGACGTTGGGTATGAACTGGGAAGTTCAACTGTTTTCGCCAGATCCTCCCATATTCATAAACAAACCCAAATGGACTTGGATGGGCTCCTCAGTTCCTGTGATGTCTTTTTCACTTGAGCTGCTTTGACTCCAGATTTTTAGTCCTCAGCAAAGGCAGTTGTGCACTATCCCAGCTGGGCAGTCCTTTTCCGTATGGTTTGGTAAACTAGAGGTAGAGAGGGGTTAAGGAACTTGCCCAAGGCAGATGAGTTGGTGCCAGAGCTGGGAATAGAAACTAAGAGACTTGGCTGCTGCTCCAGGCTCTAATTGCACAATCTCACATTGAAGCCCTGTCATCGTATACTCTTGAGGTAACACTGGCTGAAGTGAGGCAGGGAAAGCTGTTTCCAGACTGTGATACCTAAGGAGTAGGGAGAGGAAAAGACACCTGGAGGCAAATTGGTTGTGCAAGCACCAGTTATTTGTGCTTTACTGGCCAGTTTCGGCAATTGGTACTAAAATCTGATCTGTCACCTTTGAAGCCAACCAAGTGTAAACTTGGTTTACTGGTTGGGAAAAATCCAGCCCTTTTCCAGTCAGTGATAAAGAGAAGAGGCAAAGTCATAACATCACTGGTCTTTTTTTTTTTTTCTGTAAAACACCCTTGTGATGAGCTGGGGAACAAAGGCAGGAGAGCTGAAGGGATCCAAGTAATAACAGGAAGGGTTAAATCACATTTGGGCGCTTACCAAAAGAATGAAAAATAAATTGTAATCAAGCTAGTAAAAGGTTTGGGCAATGTTGCCTTCATATCACATGCTGTGTATAGGAAAAGTCAGCCGGGCTGGCTTTGTTTGAAGTGCAGTGCTTTGAGAGGGTGCAGTGCTTTGCAGCGAACTGTCTGACATTCCCCAGCTGGGACTGGCCCGCGATGGTGTTTGGAGCTGAGAGTTACATTTGGAGTCAGCCCATGTTTGAAGGAGAGAGGGAGAGAAAGGAGGCTGTTTTTTTCCTGTGTAAAATAACGCATCCATCTCATCTGCCAGCTGCAGCACATGAAAGCAAGAGGCAAACAGACAGAAGTCACCTGGAAACTGCTAACATGGCTCAAACAAAATTTCTTCCCTGTCCTTTTCTTCCTTTCTTGAAGTCTGTCTTCTGGGATGGGCTGGGAGATCTGGCAGGCGGGCAGATTGGATATATGTTGAGCAACCAAAGCACAGAAATATTAATACTCCAAAAAAATAACATTGGCTTCTGAAGAGCACTTCATGTCCAAATTCACTCTGTGCTCTCAGTCCCTTGCAGACTTAACTGCCCTGTGCAGAGATTGTCAGGTGATTTATAGATTCTCCAAGTTCGTTTGTACAAGCCTTCATTTCCTGTTAATTTACGGCCAGATTCATCTCAGCCATCACAGCCTAGATGAGATCAGAGCTGAACTCACAGCCCCTGCTTCAGGAGAGCTCAGGGTTTGCTTTCAGTTATGTCTGCATTGAGGTACTTTCCTGAATCAGGCTCACATACACGTTTAATGGACTCTCTTCTTTTGAGGAGGAAAAGAAGACTGAAATTTTTGAACTTGCTGATTCTAGTAATTGAGTTAATTAAAAAAAAAAAACCAACTAGTCCTTGGGGAAAAAAAGTTCCCTTTGCCTCCATATGTTTAGTTAAAGGAGATGACAAAATTCTGGGTATAGTGATTTTTCTTGTATTTTAGTCTCAGTATAGTATAAATTCACCAGACCTTCCTTCTCTTAGGTGCATGAATGTGAAAACTCACTCTTTAGCTGTAAATGAATATTGGTAATTTGCATAGCAGCCATGTCATTGTCTTTTATACAGTTTGTGGTTGTAAAGACCTGCGTGCCTGTAACCCATGGAATAACCAGTTTGGAGACATAAATTATGGCTTTCCTTTGATTTTCTTGACACCTTGTGTCACTCTATTAGCAGCACACTGCTGTAGTGATGTAATATTTGTCCTTAATGTTTTGTGAGCCTGCACTGAATTAAGTATCATTAAAACTCTTCAGTCAAAGCAGCATTTCTGTGCCTGTTTCCCCAGTGCTGAGGGAGGGTCATGTGCTGGCTGGTTAAAGGGTGAGTCTCCAAAAAGCAAATTGCTCTGGGGTTGCAGATTTTATCCTCTTCCTGTTGCAGACACCAGCAAATGTGGTGGTGAAACAATCTGGTTTTAATAACAGCAAGGGTAAAGGAGCAGATCACGGTGTGGGGAGCAGGTCCTTGGCCACGTGCTATTGGCATTTTCTGTTGAAGGGGAGAAGTTTGCTTTGAAAGGAGCTTGTCTGAACCCCTGGGAGAGCCTGCAGTTGGGGTGAGGCTGGAGAAGACAGGCTCCTAGACAGCTGTCAGCTTCAGTGCCCGGGAGGCTGTGGTCAGTCTTCCTTCAGTTTTCTGTCTCAAGGAGCTGATGCTTTGTCAGGAGAACTGGGACTTGCACTCAGGAGTTCTTTCACCAGCTGCTGTCTCCTCCTCTGGTTACCCAGTAGGTAGCTGGATGGATTAAGGCTTGGGACTTGTCTGAACTCTCTCCACTATCTCTTATTATTCAGCACGTTCCCGAGTGTCTGGTGAGCGTCTCTGTTTGGAGTGCCTCACTCACAGCCTTGCCAGTAATATCAGTGACTGGTCTAAATTCACATCAGGCATGTGCTCTACTTCTTGTGACTAATGCACAATGTATTTTTTTTAATTGATTACTGTTCCCTCTACTGATTCAGGCCAGAAAGGAGTCAGAGGAAGGGGGGGGGTTTGTTAGACTTTGTTGAGTACAGATGAGGTTTAAAGGTATTTAACTGTTCGGTGGGTGTGGAGACGCTGCAGCAGTCGCAGCTGATCAGTGCAGGGTCTGATCCTGTGGTCGGTGCTTGGGCCGGTCAGGCACTGCAGAGTTGTCCTGATCATACAGTGGGACAACAGTAGCAAAGATGAGGAAACACTTGCAAGAACGTTTGCAAATCCTGGTACAGTATTTCTGTGTGTTAGAAATCATTGTAACATAGTGCAAAACTGGGAATTTTCAGAAGAATCCTTAGGAGTTAGGGAAAAAATGTTTTGTAACTTTTGTTGAGATTGTATTTACTTCTGTGTTTCTTTTTCTGAAAGTCCCATCCTCTGCGAATAACATTGGCAACATTCCTTGCCTGTGGGATTAAAATCCAGCCATGCAGTCCTTGCGTGTAACAAATCCATTTTGGAAGTGCAGATCTGTAGAGGAATGAGCCCACATGACTGGAAGAAAAACTGATGAGTGGAATCAAAGGGGAAAAATGTTGTGCCATAGAAGAAAAAGTGTCTTATAGCCTGCAGGTACCTGTGAGCTGGTCTTTGGCCAGAGGAGCAGTTGTGGGGATTAGGGAGTGTCTCTCTGGGATGGGTGTCTCCTCCAGCAGCTGTTGAAGAAGCACCATAGTGTACAAACTAGGGCCAGCCTGGGGACCTGCAGCAGCCTTGAGTGTTCTAAGAGAACTAAATAGTTTCTTTTTCTCCTCCTGACTGTTTCAGGCATCACAACAGGATCCGCAGCATTGAACCAAGTCAACTGCAGCCCTATGTTACCCTGGAAACGTTGGACCTGAGTTTCAATGACATCACGGAAATCCGAAACGGCTGCTTTCCACAGGGACTTCACATAAAGGAGCTGTGAGTTTTTCTTGTTGGGAACAGCTTTTGTCGAGTTACCCCAGCAGAGGAAAGGGCCTCAAATCTTTAAAGAAGAGAGAAGTAATGAATATAAGAAGTATGGGATTATTTGTCAGGATTTTAAGTGCAAAGGAGAATTAAAAGGCAGCACACTGTCCCTACTGCCATGTTATTCTTTGAATGCTGTCTCTTTTGTTTCTGGTGTGTTTCTAAAGAATGCACATTATTACTGTGTTGCAGAGAAAAGGTATCTTGCATTCTTCAGATGTGGGTGTCTTTACATCTGCAAACTACCTACAAGCCAACAGAACTGTCTGTTCATGTCTCTTCCCCGGTAGGAAGTCTACATACTGTTTCCTAGATCAGCCCATGTGCATCTGGAAGAGTGGAAGGAGAACAGCTGTTTTGTTATTAAAGTGGCTACTGAACAGAAATGTCTCATTAGTTATTAGAAGAAAGCTGGGGTTTAAGCAGAATAACATGCTCCCTACAGAAATGTTTGCCTATTCAGAGAAACATAAAATAATCTGTATTTTAGGTACCTTTGAAGCAGTGCAGGCAAATAACCTGCCTGCATTGAAGTTTACCCTTAAGTTTCTGGTGCTGGTTATAAGAGGGTATCAGAGAGTGGTGTTGTGACTTATGTTTGCCTGTTGTCGTGTAAAAACGCCAGTTTCTCTGGCTAAGACTGGTATACAGTAAGAAAGACCCCTGAGACACATACTGAGGGAAAAACAGGGAATGAATAGAATCATCCTACACTGGAATATTCTCCAGTTTTTGGCTTCCACTCCTAATTGCCTTGCTCTAAAGTAGGAGGCTATCAGGGAGCTCTTGGGAAGTGCCCAGAGATTCTCCACATTCATCAGAGCCTCTGTGCTCTTTGTGCAGCCAGAAATCCAACTGGTTTGAAGCCATCGCTGTAATTTCACCAGCCTGTCTCGAGACCAACTAAATGCTGATAAAAGGAGATTTCTGACAGAACTGTTCGTTTTTCTGCTGTGATTTATTGTAGCTACCTGGGGAGCAACAGAATCAGCACCCTGGAGCCTGGTGCTTTTGATAGTCTGTCACGGTCCCTGCTAACACTTCGTCTGAGTAAAAACAGGATCACTCAGCTTCCTGTCAAGGCGTTCAGGCTGCCCAGGCTAATACAACTGTGAGTAGAAATGTCCACTTTAATTAAGCTCAGCCCCACTTTATGGAGACAAAATGTCCCTGAGGATATACGCACACCAAATGTCACCCTTCCTCACCTACTATCTATAAAATGTAGAATACACTATGAGGCAGTTCCCTGCCAGCACCTAGTAAAATATGTTGGGAGAGGGTCCTTTTTGTCTGGTAAGTGTTGGCTTTTCAGGCCACCTTTTGGATCAGCTGGGAAGGGAGGGATGCTGCAGCAGACATCAGCATCTTGTGCACTTGGCAGAGTGAGACAAATCCATTCGTTCCCTTGCAAGCTGCTGATTTCTGTGGTGCAAGAGAGGTTTGGAAGATGTTTCTATTGCGAGTGACAGAGCTCAGATACCATGTTAGTTTTTCAAGACCACACAGGTATCTTTATGTGGCAATAAAAATGCAATCAGGGAAGGTTGTTAAACTGTGCAGTGATATTTGGGTAGAGAAAACAGCACTCGAGGTGAGTTAACACACACGTCGTTGTTGTCCTGCTTGGATGGGGACACACAGACATCTGCAGCTATAAACATGCTCTGTGTGTAAAAAAGTAGCACTAATTGTTTAGCTTTTCCCTTCTGCTGCTGTTGGAGAAACGGGTCCAGCCTGAGGCTTGTTGCAGTCTTTCCATCAAATTTGATAGGCAAAAGGTCAAGCTCTGTCTGTTAACATAAAGTCCACACAAGCTGTTGGAACTCACACCTCTAAATGGCAGGGGCAGATCCTTAAGCCGTGGAGTGCCCCAGGAGTGTGTGTGCATTTGTACTTGCATGGATTCAGGATTTATAGCGAATTTGGGGTTGAACGGGGTGACACAACAGCAGATGCATCTTAAAAGTCTGTTGCCTCTCTGTTGGAAGTTACTGTCCATTGAGTGAGAGCTTGTAATCCCCTGTGTTTGACTGCATTATGTGCAAAACTGTAATAGAAACAACTCAGTCTGTTTAGGAACACAGTTTGCACTGAGAGTTGGAGTAATTGGTCCTCTTAATGACAGCCTCACAGCTGGTTGTTTAACCTTGTGGATAAACTTGAATGAATTGCAAGTTATACAGATTGATGTGTTGTAGAATTTGTATACTTTTTCTGGCAAAGCCTGTTTCACTAATAGCCCAGGAAGTGTAGTACAACAAGGGACTTTAGGCCTGCAAAATCTTAATTGCTTAGTTGACTTTAATTACACTCAACTTGAGTGCAAGTTCAACATTGTTTTTTTTAGGCAGTTGAAAAGTAAGCTAAAAGTTTCTATGGCTTCCTCATCTTTTCCAAAACAAGTTCTGATGTTGTAACTTCCACCATTTTCCTCAACACAAACACTGTCTAGGGAACTACTCTTAGGTTATTCTTGTATGTGTGGGAAAGTATCCATTTTAAAAACTCTCACTTCAGCTTTAATACACTGTGTTGAGGCTTTCCTCTGCTTTTATGGAATTGGCTTTTTACCTGATACAGCTGTGTCAAACAATCCATAAGACTGTTTGATATAGACTGGTAAAGTGTGCTGTGAATATGTTCATATTGCTATTCAGAAAAGAAGGTAGTCCCAAAATTTAGGAGTCCTTCCCCACCCAGGGAAAAGAAAAAGGAAATGTAATGAACCAAGTTGCAGATCTTTGTATACACAAAATACTAAGACTGCCTTGTTATTGGAAACAACTTGTTTCACTCTTTATTAGTTTCTTATAGTAGAAAGAGCATGAAATTTATCAGGGGAGCTGAAAGCTTTCCTTTCAAACTTGGCCATAAAGTCCCCTCTTGAGCCCACAGTTCTTGGGGCACCTCACCTGCATTTTTCAGAGCATGTTTTTACTGGGCAATTATGAGCCCTGTAAATACAATGGGTTGTAATGGAAATAATGCTGATGTTTGGCTGTACTGGTTCAAATGGTGTCTGCGCTTGAGACAAGATGAAGTGTGAAAAATTGATGAAAGGGATCAATGGCTTAAAAGAAATGCAGAGAAAGGAGGGATGAAGAGGAATTGCTGCAGTCTGTTATTCCTCTATAGTGAAAGTCTGTCCCAGGGTGAGTTTATTTAAGCAATCCCAGCCGGCTGACTTCCCTGGATAGCTCTGGGATTGAAAGTTTCCGGTGCGTTTCTGCTGTCTCCCGGGAACGGTTGACAGAGGAGTCGTTGGCACTGCTGTCCCCATTGTGTTCTGCACAGATGACTTCGTGAGAAAGGACTGGGGTTTAATAAACTTGTATGGCCTTGGTGATTTTAGGGAGCTGAACCGGAATCGCATCCGCCTGATCGAAGGCCTGACGTTCCAGGGACTGGACAGCTTGGAAGTCCTGAAACTCCAGCGCAACAACATAAGCAAATTGACTGATGGAGCTTTCTGGGGTCTAGCCAAGATGCAAGTTCTGTAAGTTTGAGAGAGGGGTTCTTTTCCCTTAAACAGACAGGACTTCACCCGCTTTCATGTCTTTCTCTGCATTTTAACGAGGACTCCCCAGAGACCCATGAGCACCTGTCCCAGTCCTCATGCTTCTTCCTGTGTCCTGCATGCCCAGAACTCTGCCATGCTGCAGCACTTTCTGTTTAGTTGACCCACAGTTTAATAAAGCTCATTGCTTTACCAGGTGTTCAGTCAGAAAAGTCCTGTTGCTTGTGAGTTTTCCTTTGTAAGTTTGATGATTTGAACATTCCATATGATCTCAATTGGTCTTTGAATAAAAGCCTGTCTGGCTTTTGCAAATTTGTTTTGACTGACACATGGGAACTCTGTATTGCAGGCATGATTATTCCAGCTCTTGGCATACCTAGTAACCAAACTGCCCTATCTTGGTGATGCTTTCTTTCCATACCAGGGAACAAATTGATTAGTCATTGCAGAGAAATGCCTGAAGCTTCCAGCATGCTTGGCTTTCAGGTGTGTTTGCAAGGTCACAAGGCAGCATGTTTCTGGATGCTGCTGTCACACAACTGAAACTATGCAAATATAAACTTGACTGGGAAGCTTTAAACCCCGTTCACTTGCAGTGGAGCTTATGTCTGCAGTCACAACTCCTTTTGGGCATTTCCTTTGCATTGTCCTTGAATTTCTTTCTATCCCACACCTGCATGTATCCACATAGTTTTGTAGAAAGGTGTGTAGGAATGGTTGAAATTCCAGTTCTTGCTGGAAATTCTTCAGCATTTGACCAGTGCTGCTTATCTGTCAATTCCTTCTGATTTTTCTCCACAGCCACTTGGAGTATAACAGCCTGACAGAAGTAAACA
This sequence comes from Pachyramphus minor, assembly GCA_013397135.1. NCBI lineage: Eukaryota > Metazoa > Chordata > Aves > Passeriformes > Tyrannidae > Pachyramphus > Pachyramphus minor. The sequence continues at coordinate 172,993 of VYXB01004619.1, forward strand.
GTGGTTCTCTCTATGGCCTTTCCTCTCTGCACCAGCTTCACCTCAGTAACAACTCCATATCCCGCATCAACCCCGATGGCTGGAGCTTCTGCCAGAAGCTGCATGAGCTGTAAGTTGGTTTCTCTTGTGTTGTGTAATGTTGGCATGAAAGGGGAGTAAGGAATTTTCCCAATCCGAAGGCTTACAGCTCACACTGTATTATCAACCTGTAGAAATGCAGGAGCTGCAGCCTTCTAAGTGATGCCCTCGTTATTTATGATGTTATGACCTTCAGAGCACCTGATTAAAATATGTTTACATGGGAAACAAAGACTAGAACCCACTAAAAGTACACAGTGCCAAAAGACCTGGAGAGTTTGTGAGCTGTGGCTTGCCAATGCTTTTAGATAGAGAGTTACAAGACATGTAACTTGCCATATAATGACTGTACAGCCTGGAGGAAGCTTTGCTTTATCCTGTATATTTACAAAGAAGAATCATGTTTTTAACCAGCAGAGATTTGGCCTTTTAAAGGCAGTTCTTCTGTTTACACTTTACTTCTTCCTGTAGGGTTCGGTTGTTGAAAAGTAAATACATTGGCTTTGCTCTCCTGAGGTTTCCAGCTGTGAATACAGTGTGTTTGATAAATGAAAGAAAGCCTTGCTGCTGAGGACAGCCCCACAAGGGTGTCTTTTGGGTCTGTGGCACTGCTTAATGCCTTTTTGAAGAGGCACACATGGACTTGCAGTATTTACAGAAGTAGCTGTCATCCCCTCGGTGGGACTGTGGAAGGATTCACTTTTTTCTCTGGAGAGCTTGACACATGTGGTTAGTGGGACTGTAATTCATTCTGCTTGGTGCTCAGAAATGTTAAACATTGTTAGGGATTCTCCTATCCACCACAAAGCACGGTAAAGCACTTCCTGCTGCCACAGGCCTCACTCTGGTTGGTGTCTGCCCACCCAACTGTGAGCCCCAAGACTTCTCAACTGTGGATTCAGAAACGGGTGGGCATGACACATGTAATTCCTTTAAGTTTGGAATTAATATATTAGCCCTGTGATCAGCTGTTGAACCCAAATTATTTATTCGGATGTGGAGGGTGCAAAGAAATACTTCATTTTTGGTTTTAGTTAAATACATGTGTGACTGTTTAATTACCTAATTTTTCAAGTTGCTGCGAAACTGCCTGTGCCTAAAGGGCTCTTTTGCTTGGCACAGGGCTAATGTCAGAACTCTTTTGGGGAAAGCTAGGCTTGTCTTTTCTACCTGACACTGCCCTGAAATTCCCCAAGATCTACACTGGAGGTTGCATGTCATGCTGAGTCCTTTATTTGTTGGGTATGGATTGGGACCTTATCCAACCAGCAGTGCTAATGGTGAGCTCTCCTGGCTTAGGGGCCATTCTCTGCAGTAACTGCAGAAACCCAGTGCAGGACTCGCTTGTGCTGGTGCAGGATAGGGTAGATTTGGAAATGTGAGGTGGTGGGAGCCATTGGGGTGTGCTCAGCCTGACAAACAGGATTGTGCTGGAATGTGAGACCAGAGATGACAGTGACTGAGATGTGAAAGGTGATTATGTGGGTGTTAGCACAGATCCCTGCGAAATATTACAAGCTCTTACAGGTGTTGCCTTAAGGGTAAGGCTGCTGCAGGGAACCATCAGATCTCCTAACTGAAACTCCCACAGCCCGAGTATTTGTAGAGTATTTGTAGGAGAGGTCTGCTCTGAAATTGAAGGGTGAGGAAAGGAAGCTGTGGATACATCCAGACTGACTCCTGCACTTCATTCGATGTGAACGTTTCATTCCTGATTGAAAGATCCTTGCTCATCTCCACTATTGCTAAATATACTGGGTTTCAGTTACCAGAAAACACTGTGTGTGGTTGTGCAGGGAATGAATTTGAATTCTAAGGAAGGAGTTGGTCATCTGAAGAAGTTGTTGTCTCTTGTTCAGTTGCTGGGACAGAATGTGACCCCAAGGCTCTGGTCTGATGTAAAAGCTAACAAGGAAAGAAAGCTCTTGCCTTGTTATGAGCATGAGAAAGGGCTGATTGTACTCACCAGTCAGGTGCTAGAACACCAGCATCATGGAAAAACCCACAGTGGCAGCATAGGATTTCACCAGAGGTAAATGCTGACTTGGCTGCTGGGTCTTTCCTTTCACTTTTTACCCGTAGTTTGGTCAATGGGAATGAAGTGTGTCAGATGTACCTGGTCCAGAACTGGCTGGCAGCAGGACACTGCTGCACAGCAGGACACTGCTGGGGAGGGAAACCTGCTGTTTTACAAATTGGCCTGTCCCATGGCAGGAAGCAGAGCCTCAGCATGTTGAAGAAGCCACTGCCAGGTGTGATAGCTCCTGAAACCTTCCACATGTTGCACCACTGGGGGACTCTCTAAGTACTGCTCTGTCTGTCCCTCCTGAGGTGACAGCTCAATTGCCAGAGAGAACGTGCCTTCACCAGTTGTGGCAGGCGCTCTTCTGTGTAGAATCAAAAGGAACTATTTATTTTCTCAGCCAGGTTTAGGATTGCTTTTGAACACTTTTTTTTTTTTTTTTTTAACAGCCAAATTCTTTAATCGCAGGTGAGGACATAATTTTGACCAGATGCCAGTTCTTCATAACTAACACTACAACTTCTTTAGGAATGAAAGTATGTTGTCCCATACCTTCAAACTCATTAATCTTTGCTGAACTTTTTCCAGAGCTTGCCCTCTGCCCACTCACACAGCTGAAAGATAGACAGCACTTTTGCCAAGTAAATGACACTCTCAGGGCTTTAGAGTATGTGTCTGTTTTGACTTAGGTTTTGGCTTTGCAGTGAGTTTCATGCAAGCCCTAGACACATTTTTAAGCAAACTCATTAACAGGCAGTACTAGAAGAGGAATTTGGAGGTTTGGAACTCAGTGAGATTTTTTTTTTCTTGTTGTCTGTACAATGAAGGATTTCAGTGCTTATTCAAAGCTGCATAACTCCACTCTTTGAAAAGCTGAGCAGCCCAAACCTTCACATTCTTTGAAGTGACATGTGGTCCCAGGTCTCTAAAGTGTTTTCAAAAATCCAATGCCTGCTGCTATCCTGAGAGGTCCCTCATTTGCAGTCCAAGCTGGCCTTCCACAGCAGCAACACTGTGGCTTTACTGCTGTGTAGAAGGTGGTTGCACAGTGTGAGAGGTGACTGCAGTGGCTTGTAGCTTCCCATGGCCTGCTCTTGGTGTCAGATCTCCAAAGCCTCATCTGCACCTTGCTGGGAGAGAAAAGCAGCTTTCTTCCTACCAGCTTCCAAACTGCAACAGGAGGTAGCACTTAAGAGAATCCCCCAATCCAGAGATAATGCAGGCAAAGGGGAAGAGATAGCTGGAAAACTAGAAAAAATCCCATCACCCCTCCAACACGAGTGTCTTGTGAGTGGAGAGGATTTCAAGCAGACTGTGTGCTCCTTGACAAAGGGGAGCAGGAGGGAAGGCGGCTGGTTTACAGCAGATCCCTCTTTCCTGTGCATAAAAGGAAGCTTTCAATTGCCTGGTGGTGAAATGCTCTTGGATCTGGGCTGGGGTGAAGGCACCCACACCCAGATGCCTGGGGCTCACTGCACACCAGTGCAGAATGATAAGACACCTCCTGAGCACAGAAGTCTGGACCCTGCCAAGAGCATGTGTGAACTTCAAGATCCGTGTGCTTGATGTCTCTCTCCGCCTCTGAGGGCTCAGGGAAGGAGGGACTGCTTTTTCCTGCAGGCCTCGGAGAGAATCCAGGTGGGAGTGAGAATTAAGCACAACCATCTGAGTGTTACCTGTACCTGTGGGGACTGAGAGGATGGTGCTCCCAGCCCCTCACCCAGCCATACAGGAGCAGGAGTAGCTCGTCCCTGCTGTAGCTGACTGTGTGTGTGTGTGTTGGCTTATTGCTCTCACTCACTTCCAGGGGAGCCTCTCTCTGTAGCCCACACAGAAGACTTTCCCATAGCTGGATGCCAACTGTCCTTGCTTCTCTAAATCATCTAGGCTTCCCCACAGGTATCTTGTAGGGTATTTGCAGGCTGCAGTCCTATTTCCTAATCCAGCTGTTATGTATCCACCCAGTACATCACCTCTTACAAGGTGTTTGTGGGAGGCAGGCACTGGTTGGCACAGAGGAGTTTGGAAAATACCAGATGGATTGACAAGGGCTGTTGTGTTTTTCTCCTCAGAATACTCTCCTACAACAACCTGACCAGGCTGGATGAGGGAAGCTTGGCAGACCTTGGGGGACTGCACGTGCTGCGGCTGAGCCACAATTCCATCAACCACATTGCAGAAGGTGCTTTCAAGGGACTCAAAAACCTCCGTGTCCTGTAAGTTGCTCCCAGCTTTTGTCGGCTAACACCCATCCTCCCTCCACAGTTTGTGTTCTGCTTTTCAAGTGCTTTGGGTGCCCGTGTCCCCAGTGTCAAACTCCCCTACACACTGCTCCGTTGTCTTTTGTGTTTGCCCCGTTACTCAGCTTCAGTGAACTTGTATTTTTTAACTAAGAGCAGTAGGAGAACTGCAGTCAGACAACTCAGTGTTGTAGGGTGTTTTCAGAGTAGAGAGCTCTGGACTAAAATGATGGACAGGATCCTGATTATAGCCCAGGTGACCGAAAATCCCTGAGGTCTCATTCATGTAGCTAATAGCAGAATTTCTCTTGCTATCATGTTGACTTTAATTGACATTCTTAGAAAGTGTTAGTTTCTGTTGGGTCATTCTGCAGTCAGTATGGCACTGAAAATTTGAATATCCTCTTAAATATGCATTTAAAAGCACATTTTAAAAGCACATCCTCATGAAAGCACATTTGTTACTCTTTTTTAATTGAATATTAAATATAAAATTAAGGGCTAGGATGGTGTTAACTAAAAAATAATTGCAAAACAAAGAAATTTAGAGGTTTGGCTTGGGATCTGATTATACCAAGAGCTGTGTTAGATTCAAGTACATCTGGGCTTGTCTTGTGAACATCAGAAGATGGGGAATCCTGCTCTAATTGTCCATTCCTGAAGCTGTGTTTGGCACCTGCAGGGCTGCTGGCTGCTCTCCTCTCTTGGGAGCTGCAGGCTCAGCACCTTCATCTGGCACATCACAAAGTTCTCACAGTCCACATTACAGCACCGACCACACTCCCAGGCTGGTTGGGTTCACCACACTGATTTAATTCTTCCTTCGAAAGAAAAAAACACTTTGATACTTTTATTCCACTTCAGAAGCCCATTGTGGCCCGAGTCATTAAAAGGAAATGGGAACAGAGAGATCTCCCCTCTTTACAGTACTTTTTTGCATCTTACTCTTTCCTTTATTGAAAGTTCATAGCGAAGGAAGTGACTGGAAAGTGAGTTTGGGTTTTGTTTGCTTTTTTTAAACTTAAGCCAAAGCCTTTCAGCCACTGGGCATTCAGAAAGAGACCTCTCTGAGGCAGCTGTCAAGACCGGAACTAAAGGTTTCCAAAGAAAAATGGAGGGGAAGGGGAGCTGGTAGTTCTCTTTGCTCTGCAGTGAATGTGGAGCCTCTTTTATGTCCTGGGCAGAGGGAGGGAGGCAGAGAGGGAGTGTGTGAGCGAGCTCTAATTTAATAAAGAGAAAGGCCTATTGGGTCCTGCACCTGGTGAAAAAGAGCCGAGCATGCTTTAATTATGGGCTATTGTTGGGGAGCCTTTGGTGGGTGTGAAACTGCTGAAATGTGGAGCTATTCAAATAGAGGTCAGACCCGGAGACCTCGGAGCACAATGATTAACAAGGCTGCGAGCATTCAAGCTCAGCCAGCCAGAAAGAATAGGAAATTGGCAACAGGGGCTGGGAGAGGAGTTGGAATACAAAGAGAGCTGGGCCAAAATACCCCACTCTTTTTTTTTTGCTCCCTCTCTCTATTTTCACTCATTTGTTAAAAAGGTTTTTATTCCTCCTTTCTGACACTAAACCTTTGAGTTGCCTTTGGATGAACAAGCAATACCATTTTCTTTCCCTTTTTCAAGAAAACACAATGTGTGGCAGTCAATTAATAAAAGTGTGTGTCAGAGCTCCTACAGACTGTTCCCATTTGTCTGACTCTGCCATGGGAAAGGGTTTGCAGCTCCAAAGACCAGTAGCCTGTGGTGAAACTGAAGAGGAGAAATGTCTGAAAAGGGATTTTCCTTTAAAAAACAAACAGAACAACAGACACTGGCTTGGCAACCACAGGGAAAATGTAGAAACTCAGCTCCAGGAGAATGTATTTGCTCCTGTCCCACTCGAATAGTGCTGGAAATGCCATCACATCAAAGCGTCTCTCTTGGACTTGTCTCTTGTGCCACTACAGCATTATGTGCGCCCACACCCCGCGGGGATGTTGAGTTTTTATCCATCCCTTTGGCACAGAGCGACCCACAGATCACCCTGACACCCACAGTGCTGCTGGCTAAGGGCAAGATTCCCTAGGGACAGGAGATTCAGGTCTCAGGCTGAAGGCAGCTGAGAAACAGGAATTGTGGCTTTTCGCCATCTCCCTTCTTGTCTTTAGTTCTTACACCAAAGCTGAGAAAGGAACAAAGACTGCAGCCAGCTTAGGTACTGGGAGCAAAAATCTCAGCTCCATCTCAGCTGAGGAAAAACATGGCCTTACTAAAACTGTGGGTTTTTTTAATTTTTAGATTTCTTTTCCCTTCTTGTGAGTTACTGCGTATTTGTTCTGCAGAGCCCGGAAGCTGCACTGTGTGAAGTGTTGCAAAATGAAGGGAGGGTTGTTTTTTCTTTTTTGGTTTTAATATTTTTTATCTGGAAATGTTCTGATAATAATCTTCAAAAGGTGCAAAAGGAGTACCTGAGGGTTCGGGGGTTATCTGGATACTGAAGTTTGCTTTGGTGTTGGGATTTGCCAGGTTTTAAATCAGAGTGATGTAACAAAACCAACAAAGCCTATTTGGTTTTTCTTTCTTTTTACTTAACATTAGAAATGATGAATTTCTGTCTGTGTTGCTGGGTATTCATTGCTAGCATGAATTAAAGCTAGGAGGGAAGGATTTTTAAACAGACTGTTTAAACAGCTTTTGTGGATCTCTGTGTTTGTTCTCTGTGCTTGTTTTTCTTCAGAGCTCTTTGACTCTTGTAATTGATGGTCAATTTGAAAGCCAAAAGAAGCTAACTCTAAAAAAGGAATTCTTACTTGTTTTGTTGTTTTGGTATTTTTTCAAATGTGGTTATACAGAGAGTTAGGCTGATCTGGGATGCTGGTGCTTTACTCTGTAGAGTTTTCAGGTTCATTGACAGAAAAAATGCAGCTTTGTAGTAAATACACCAAATCATCTTGCTAAAATGTCGCTATAAACAAATACATGTATGCACTGGAATAGCATTTGAGGACAGCTGTTTATTTCAGTTTAGTTTTGGCACTTTATTTTCATTTTCCTCCTTCTGTTTGGATGCACAAAACTAGGAAAGGGCTGAAGCTGCTTGTTAAAGAGTATCTGTCTGCTCCTGTTGCTGTCTCAGAGGGTTTCAGCTAGGAATAAGCCAGGAGTATTTTTGGAATGAACCATCCCAGAATGGGTCAGTGCAGGAGAAGAGATTAGTAATGCTTTGCTGCAGGACTCTGCAGTTTCTGATAACCACCAGGAGAAAATGCAAAGCTCTCATGTGGCATTCTCCCAACTTTCTCCCATTTGTTTGTGACGAGACTGGGACTAAGATGCTGATTCCAGGCTCTCTCTTGTCCTCTCCCCAGGGAACTGGACCACAACGACATCTCAGGCACGATAGAAGATACCAATGGAGCTTTCACAGGCCTGGAAAACCTTAGCAAGCTGTGAGTATCCCTGGCTTTGAATTCTGCCAACCAGTTTTGTTGCGTGCCTGTGTGGGGGTGGGTGTGCCCCCTCTGATGCAGCCTTTCCTCCCTTTGGAATAAGATAATCAACAGAAAATCCCAGATGTGATAGTTTTGCAGGCTCGCTGCAAGAGTGCAAATGACATTTCTAAGGAGGTATGAGGCAATTGTTTCCTTTTTAAGTGGTGAACAGACGGTGCCACATACTGTAGCTCAGAGACACAGGAGAGAGAGGTTTAAGTTGTTTCATTCGTAAAATTCAGCACAACTGTTCCTCACTTCTAAAAGCAAACAAACAACAAAAAGGACCCCTTGCAATCTTCAGCACTGATTGATGCAGCAAATAACAATAAACAGAAGAGAAAAATCACCCCACTTCCTGTTACAACAGAGGATTGAAAGAGGATTCGTTTCTGTGGGACACTCTGTCTGAGAGTGATCTTTTGGGCTTGCTTCCATGTGCAGTGACAATAAAAGGCACCATGGGGCACAGGCTCTTGAAGAGATAAAAAGAAACCCAAGGCAAGCATGCGCCTTGCAAATGTTTATGGCTTGCTCGGCCTTTGCAGGGATTTTCACATTGCTCAGTGCAAGTTCTTATTCCATTTGAAATGGGCCATATAAATCAGCCCTGTCAGAGCAGCCTCTGATGGCTTGTGACAAATCAAGAGTCTCTAATCATTACCTCTTGCCTTTGTTGAAGTTCTCAGCACCCCCCCATCCCGCTGTCTCTGATGCTGGGATGGCACAGCCAGAGGTGCAGTAAAAGTACCTCGATGGATAGCAGATGGCTGGAATGAATCCTGGCAGGCGGGATATTGTCATGCTCTCATTAGAGACTCCTCAGGGAGTGGGACGAGCCGTGGCAGGATTTGTGGGGATGTAACGCTTAGAGAAGAAGAATTTGAAATCACTGACAGAGGTGTCATTTGATCATTGCTGAGGGGAGTCACTGGGTCCAGGGAGAGGGAAAACAAGTTGTAGCTGCAAGTAAAGTGAGGCAGAAGGCAGAGGAGGATTTAAGGACAGGGCAAGCCAGGCAGGGAAGTGGAAGTGGTGTGTGGGATAGAGAGGCCAGTAGGAATTGCTGTGCGCATGGAGTTGGGAAATCTTTCCACAAGTTGCTGCAAGAAAGATGGAGGAGCAGATGTGACGAGTAGAAGAGTCCTTGGCTGCTTGAGTGAAGCTTTTGGTTTGTCTGAAGAAACCAGTGAAACCATGTGAGCAGCTAGAAGGGTAATGGGGGCAGGGACTTCGTCTCCTGGAATTTGCAGGCTTCAGGGATTGTGAGTCTGTAGTGCTGCTTTGACAAGGGAGAGAAGGTGGAAGAAGGGAGTGGAGAGAGAGGGAGAGAGCTGTCCTGGTGGGACATCCACTGTAGGGCATCCCTGCAACATGGCCACTGGCATGGGAGCAAAAGTAGCGGTCCCATGTGATTGGGATATGTTAGAATTGCTGGATGCAACAGATAACAGGAGAGAGGTGAAAAAGCCAGAGGAGACAGCATTGAAAGAAAGTGTTCAGCTAAAGGATTGACTCAGCAACCAGGAACAGTGAGTCCTGATGAGCTTGGGGGTCAGACAGAGGCCAGGAGGTACAGCAGGGAGCGGGAGGAGGAAGGAAGGGAGCAGGGGCAGCCTGTGGGGTTGTGTGTTGGGAGCTCTGGGCAGAGGAGCTATCACTCCCCTGTGAAGTAGCCATGGCCTGATCGGATGTTTATCATCTGGCAAAAGATGGCTGTTTTGGGCTGCCAGTAGCAAAGGTGCAGTGGGGGCTTGTGCAAGACTAAGGAAGTTGGGTTTGCATCTTTCTTTGCGTTGCTGACCTGTGTTTTTCATTGCACATGGACCTGGGCCAGCTCTGAGTCTGGCTGAACACAGGGAAGGACATGTGCAGGGAAGGTTTGTGGGGGGATTGCAGTACATTTCATAGCTTGGAAGAACGTGTGGATTGGGCTGGTTTTGGGCAGGCAGGAGTGGTTTGATTACCTAACAGAACAAACCTACTGTGGGACAGAGAGCTTGCTGGGATCACTCATTGTCATCCAGAGTGTAAGACTAGAAAACCGCTCAGAATATGAGATTATTTTATAACTATTTCTTGAGGCCACTTTCAAAAGGATCTCCTCAGAGCTGTTTTAGCTCATCAGCACATATATCCCCAACTGGTGATTTCTAAGGCTGAAGTGAGTATCAGGATTTCTTCCTAAATAAAAGATCAGCCTCTACAGCAAACATTTCACTGTGTGATTTAGGGCCTGTGTTTAAACCGTCAGCCGGCTTTAAATGCATTAGCATACAAAAAATAAATGGGCACTTCAGAGGAGACCTTCCAATGAATTAATAATCACCTCAGCTCTGTGGAGATTGCCTTAAAAGCCGTTCCCCTTTGATCTGGTACAGATTAGCCTCTGAAAGGATTTAGCACAGAGAGGGTTGTTCACTGACATGAAGGTGTTAAACAGAGATGGGGAGGCCAGTCACTTTAGCCTTCTCTGAATTATATATGAAGCTCTCCAGGATAGAGAGCACAGGCCTAAATTAAAATGTTGTTTCAAGAACGGGACTTGAGAAGCACCGAAGCATAAAAAGCGTTGATGGAATCACTGGGGAACGAGGAGGTTCCTAATTACTCAAGCTGCTAAATGTAACCGGTTTTTTGGTGGCTCACTCAGCGACTGAGATCTTCCTGCAGGTGCAAAACTGGCAGGAGGAGAAAATACTGCTTTCTAATGAATTGCGTGCACATAATTACACTTGAGCAATCGCCGGGAGAGCTGTGCCCGGCTCTGCTGGTGAGGAGCGCTCAGGGATGGCAGTGGGCTGGCTCATTGTGAGCTGCATCCTGCTGCCTTCACATTCCAACCTGCCACCTTCACATTCCAGCCTGCCACAGCCCTTTGAAGGGGGCTGCTGGGTTCAAACCATTTCAGGTTTGGAGAAGTGCATGGCTGAAATTCGCAAGGTGTAGCTGAGTTTCAGGAGTTCCCCGAGGCCTGGCTTTGTTACGAGTGTACAGCCATAAATTTGTATGCACCCACACAAGTACACAATACATTGTGTATTCCCATCCCCAGATCTTCCCTGAGCAGTCTGTTCCAATGCTTTACAATCCCTTCTGTGAATAAATTTTTCCTAATACCTAATCTAAACATTCCCTGGCACAACTGGAGACTCATTCCTGTTATCCTTATTACCCTTATCATGTCCTTATAACACCCTTATTTAGGAATAGGGCTCCAAAAATCAGTGGATGGAAAAATGGATGCAACCATATGACCAGTGTTTGCATATAGTAAATTATTTACTATATTAATCATTCTAATGCATTTTTCAAAGCCTTCATTAGTGCAACATCCCTTTTACCAATGATGGTGCACATGGTTGCACACATCTTTTGGTGCTGGGGGTATTTCACCCAGAGCAGACAGCCACATGCACTTGAATGCAATGGACAGGACCTCTGATAACCTTGGGTTTGGTGCTGTAACAAGGAGTTCAGTAAAGCTCACTGTGGATGTTTAGAATGATTCTGTCAATAAAGCAGGTTGCAGGTAGGTCACACCCTATATTGAAGAAAAACTCTTGAAGAAGAAGTCAAAATCTAAGGCAGCACTAGATGTGCCAGTTTTTTACCTGAGGTGTGGGTGAGGACTTGCATTGGTCACCATGTGAAGCAGGCGGCGATAAAAGATCCACCTGGAGGAGAAACCTTAGAGTGAGCCTGGGGAAGGAAAGCAGTTCCTAATTAATGACAGTGGTTGATGTTTTATTAAAACAGGTGAGGAAACTGTCCATCTGGCACAAACCCTGCCCCTGACCGATCACCACTGGTCAATATTTATAGAGAACTGTTACTTTGGAGGTGGCAGCTGGGCTGGGATCTCTCCAGTTGGCTTTTGCCCACTGATAGTCCCTCGCTGCTGCTGCTGATTCAGAGGAATGCTCTCTGGTCACAGACACAAGCAAGCACGTTCCTCAGCTCTGGACATAACCTTTTCTACTTTTTGCCCCTTGAAATTACCACTTGGCTATGATATGTTGCATTATATTATTTTGCAGTTGCATTTGTAATGAGCCAAGGAAGGAATCAGCAGTCCCTGCACTCAGCTGCTGTGTAAACGTGCAGTCAAGGGCCGGCCCTCAGCCCTGTGTGCAAATGGCCATTCAGGCCAAGCAGTGAATAAATTACCACTCTTTTCCTGTCTGGGAAGAAGTTCGAAATGAAAAGTGTTTCAGGGAGAGACCAATATCTTGTTAAACTGTCATTGCACTTAATCCTGTCCTCAGTCAGCTGCAAAGAATAGAGGGGACCTTCTGTTACTCAGCAAGCTGGTTTCCAAGCGCGGGAGCAAACCTGCCTTTTTACGTGATACGGCACATTCCCTTCTGCGCTGTCATCACTATTAAATTCAAATACAGATAAAAGGATTTAATTTCAGGAGCAGGAAAGCGAGTGTGCTCCAGCCGTCTTAATCTCTGTGCAGTTCAGATTTCCCGGGACTTGCACTGAGCGCGTATATCAGATAAAGCCACACTAATTGTGTTCCTTCTTTTTGTGCCTCCCTCTCCCCATTTTCTTTCTGTTTATCTGGCACTGGGTGTTTGGAAACTACAGAACTCTGTTTGGAAACAAGATCAAGTCGGTGGCCAGGAAAGCGTTCTCAGGGTTGGAGGCCCTGGAGCACCTGTGAGTAACCCACTATGCCTCAGAGCTTGGGAAGGGGGGGTCTGCCAAAAGTAGCTGCTTGAGAGATCTGCTAGCAATTTAATAGTGTCTTTGTAAACTGAGAAGCCAGTCCATTTGTGGGGGCCACCTGCTTCCTTCTCATTATAAGTCCGCCTCAACTTTGGCCTTTTTTTGTGCCAGGAACAAAGTTATAGAACATATGGCAAATCTGCATGCTCCTTAATTTTTTGATTTGTTCCTGGATAAGTATCGCCTTGACTTGCACACTGCTGCTTTGCAGGTTGTTACCAGTGAAAATACACTGTTTCAGATGTAGCCCTCTCTCCTCCTCCCTTGCCCCAGCTTCCTCCTAAATCCAGGCTCTGGCAGTGACACATGTTGCAGATGGCTGCTGATGATCCAGGCACTGAACATCCCCATTCAGCACAGCCGCTTTAGAGCCACTTGCAAGAAGCACATTTTGGCTGCCTCTGTGATTTTTTTCTGTATCCCAAGGCTGATGACTCCAGCAGAGATTCATGAATAACCTCCTTTCTGGATTAAGACAGTTAAAGTATATGTGGCTGTGCTCTGCGTGTTTTATTGGCTGTTGAGTGTGCAAAATGTTATGGCCATCGAGAGCACACTGAAGGGTTAGAGCTGCCTGACTGGGGCTACATTCCCAAGTAAAGGTGCCCTTAATGATCTACTGAGATTTTCCTCTTCAAGGAGTGATTGTCTGCCCTGTGTGTCACTTAGGAAACTTCAGCCCTAAATCTGACACTGTGCTTTTTCAGAGAGCAAGTGAATCTTTTAATTAGCAATAGTTATGAGGGAAGCTTTAAAGAATCCCTTCTTTTGGAAATATTGTGATTTTTTTTCAAACTCAACAGTATCCTCTCCAAGTCCCTTTCAATAACTCCTCAGATGTTGCTTAGTGCAAGTATTTGCTTTCTTTATGTTTGCTGAAGGTCCAGCTTGGGGTAGGACATTCTTGACTATCTTTGGTTATCAAAGGGGCTGAGGAATTTCTGAACTTTGGATGATGGAGGTAGCTGAGACTGAGAAAGCCTAGTGAGAAGATGGGGTAGGGAATGGCTTAGTGATTTATTGCTGTAGTCTTTGTTGGTTGACTGTTGATCAGGAATATTTAATCAAAATCAAGGCGTTTTGAGGAACATTTCTATGAGCTGCAAGTGCGTATGGCCTTAAGAAGCAGCTACCAAATCAACTGCTTCTGGAGTCCTTGCTTAAATGTGGAGGGGCTCTGTCCCAGTCATAGCATCCCTTTTGGTCACGTTGCCTCTGGTTGTGCCTGCAGGAACCTCGGGGACAATGCCATCCGCTCCATCCAAGCCGACGCCTTTGCCAAGATGAAGAGCCTGCGGCAGCTGTAAGTGATTGCCCCGCACACCCCGCTCAGGGGACAGGGACCCTCCTTGCCCTGGACGTGAGCAGTAGCACGGGTGTTATCTGCATTTCCACTCATTTATTTCCTCCTCCCTTCTATTCTCCTCTGAGGGGTATTTTTACACATGAGTAGCTGTTACGGGAACATCTTGCATTTAATAGTGAGTGAAATTAGATCACTGGGACAGGTTCTTCCAGCAGGTTTGCATCTGTGCAATTATTCATGTCTGCTCAGGAAGTCCAGCCCTGGTCCTATTAGCCAGCTATCCTCCCCACGCCGCCACAGATTTAATTCCCAGTGGCTCATCTGCTCCCTTGCCGTGCCTGTGTTTAGGGTTCACACACAGAACTGATATTTCAGTGATAAGCACCATTTGAACTGCATCCACTTGTCATCCAGCCTTCTGGTGTAAAAATACAGATGTGTTATCAGAGCTGCTGCTTGTGCTCCAGGCCAGGGCTCTGCACTCTTATCAGATACTGTTTCCAGTCTTGCCTGGTTTCCTTTTCTCCTCTTCTCCATAAATATTTAATCCACTGTCAGTGCATTGCTACACTCTGGAGTAGTGCAGTGTCTGTGGAACACAAAATCACTTATTTGGTCTTCGGTCAGGTACAGGTTCTTCGTCCTGACATTGGAAATGAGAATCAGATGGTCACTGTTAGCAGTGACATTTAATACCAGTGACTGGGAATGAGTAAGATAAACGTTGCATGTCTGTTGTGTGTTTAACCACCTTATCTTTTGCACTGGCTCTTGGAACAAAATTGAGGTGAACGATTGATCTTATTAGGGAAGAATTAGTGAGATCCCAGATACTATGAAGGAATGTTTATACCATGGAGAAGTTCAGATAGAGGACATATACATGCAGAATGCATTATGCTGAAAGGTCTCTGTGACCTGTCCCAACTAGCCAATAGGGTTTATCCCATCCTGCCACAATTTGGCCCAGAATATTAAAAAAACCCAAATTAATCCCGAGGCTCCCATTTTCGCTCCTTTTTTCACAACTCTTTTCCTAACAGAAGGTGCTAAGTTACTGTTAGGATCATAGAATTATAGAATTCTGCAGTGGTTTGGTTTGGAAGGGACCTTAAAGATCATGTAGTTCCAAGTCCCTGCTATGGATGGTTGGAGGGGGATGGAACTCAGGATTTCTCAGCATCTCAGGATGCTGAGAAATATTTTTGTGTTTTGCTTTCCATACTAGTCACTGTTTCTGTTGTGTTTACAGAAATACCTTTGGTCATTTCTCTGCCACTGCTTCTGTTAATCAGTAATTCCAGCTACACCTTTTATCCCTGGTGATGCCAGTGTGTGAATATGCACCTTATGGAAGGCAGGGCCTCTCCACTTACTGCCCTGGGGTTGGCCACAGAGGGCACTCAAGGCCTTGTGGTGGGAGTTGGGCATCCTCTCACTATTCAGCAATTAAGTCCTGAATTTGGTCCCACCAAAGATGCACCACAGAGGCAGAGGAGGAACGTGTGTGGTAATGAGGGATGAGAAAGGGCAGGACAGGCTCTCCTGTTGCCTTGTGCCTCTGTTGCATCTCTCCGTTGTAGATGATCTGCCTTGTATCCCTTAAGCCAGGGATGACATTGCTTCTCTGTTCCTGGGGATCACTCTGGAAGCTGGTTAATAAATACAAGGTGCTAGAGAGTGTCACTGTAGCACAGGAGTGGGTTGCTCTTTGTGGAGATGAAATGCTGTTTAAATGTGTCATGTATTTAACATCTTTAGTGCCTTGAGGACATCCCTGCAGGCCTTTTTTCCCTTCCACCCATGCTGGGGGGGCGGGAAGAATGTGTCTGACATGAAAGGGCTGTGAGCCTTCCAGCCTTCTCTCCGTGTAGGACTCACAGCAGGCTCATGTTGGTTTTGTTTCCCTGCAGCCACATTAACAGCGACAGCTTCCTCTGCGACTGCCAGCTGAAGTGGCTGCCCCAGTGGTTAGTGGAGAAGGAGCTGCAGTCCTTTGTGGTGGCCACCTGTGCCCATCCTGAGTCACTGAAAAGCAAGAGCATTTTTGCCATCCTGCCAGAAAGTTTTGTGTGTGGTAAGTCTTGCCTGCGTGTTTTGAGGTTGTATGAAGGGTAGGACTCACTTGGGAAACATTTTCTTTTGACTACCAGTGTGTTATTACGAGAGGGTTTCTGTTTTGTTTTGTTATTCAGTGGGATCAAAGGAAGCCCAAGCCTGCATTTTAAAAATTTGTCATTGGCTACAATTTATTTCCCACCAAAACCACACAGCGCATTGCTTGAATCGAGTGTAATCCTTGCATGGCTCCCCAAGTATTAAATCAAAAGGGACTAATGCCTGTTCCACATCCAGATGGGGCTGCACAGAGACTTCCTCAGTCCTCTCAGTTTGATACTATCAAGACTGCAGCTGTAATTTTTTCCCCTCTGCAGTGTTCTGACCTGCTTCTGTGGCTTTGTGTTCTTCACGTATCTTTTCTCCCTCTTGGAAATAACAAAAAGTTCAAAAGCAGAGGAGAATCTTTTCATCACAGCTCATTTTTTCGACCAGTAAGGCCCACCCAAATACTCCAGTTGACTTTGCACCTGAGCTGTGGTTGCAAAGCAGCTTTACTTAATATCCAGCACACACAAACATCTACTACCTCTCCCATACAGAAATTTAAATGATCAGAGGAGGCCAAATCGATACCGCTCATGCACCCAGCTTTTGGGGAAAAGAAGGGCCAGGTTTGGGAGCCAAACTCTGTGCTTTGGAGCCAACCAGTGTGGATCCTGGGTGGAGCTGCAAATGGGTGTTTGAAGGAAAAATGAGCTTTTGCAAACTCTATTTAACTAAGCTGAATGCATGACTTGCATTGAACACTGAGCAGAAACTTTGTTCCAGCTGTGGTCCCATGTCCCTCCTGATCCCCCAGTGGCAGGACTCTGCCTAGGTGGCCTCTGTCTGAGCAGGCTGGGAGGCTTGCTGTGCTCATCTGGAAGAAGAGATCCTGAAGGCTCCATCCCCACAGCAACATCACAAAGCAGAGACAGCTTTGCTTCCCAGTGCCTGCCAAGTCCTCCAAGCACTAGTATACTCCTGTTTCCAGAGGCCTGGCTGTTTAATTAAACCTTAGTCAGATATTAAATTACACCATTTGTAGAAATCTAATAAATGAATCTGCTTGGACCTTTGCTAAAACCAACAGTCTTCAGGGCACAGAGAGAGTGTGTGAAGCTTTCCAACCCGGATGGGTGACAGAGGCAAATACAGCTGCTTCTGCTTTGACAGCACAGGCTGTGCAGAGTCATGGAATCCTTCAGGTTCAAAAAGACCTGCAAAATCATTGTCAACCTACTAGTGCCAAGCTCACCTCTAAACCACAAACCTGAGTGCCACATCTACATGTCTCTTAAATACCTCCAGGGATAGAGGTGTATTATTTACCTCTACCACTTCCCTGGCAGCCTGTTCTGGTGCTTGACAACCCTTTTGGTGAAGAAATTTTTCCTATTAGCTAATATAAACCTCCCCTGGCATAACTTGAGGCAATTTCCTCTTGTCCTGTTGCTTTTTACCTGGGGGAAGAGACCAATTCCCACCTCATTACAACTTCTTGTGGGCATTTCTTCCTAGAGATGGCATTTGCAGCCCTCTGAGTGCCGCCTTGCTCTCCTGTCCTGCTTCACACTAATGCAGACCTGGAGGTGAAGTTGTAAGTTCAGTCATGCTCTTCATGCATGGGCTGTACAAAGATGGATGTTTTCTTTAGACCATAGTGTCTTTCTAAGGTTCAACTACATTGGTGAAGCAGCTGGGCATCTTGTAGGTGTCTGACAGCCCACTGGTGACAGAAAGAATCAGAGGAACAGGAGTCCCACCTTAACCAGCCCCTCAGTGGAGTTGTGCATAGCACACCTGCACTACAGAGCCAGCCTTGATACTGCAGCACATAGAACAGTGGGTGTAAAAGCAGGTGTGCAGTAATAACTTCCACTTATGCACTGTTCAGTTTCTCACTGCATCTCTTGGCTTGCTGCAGTCTTCCCTCATAGTCCAGCGCTAACTACTCTTGCTGTTTTCCCTCAGATGATTTCCCCAAGCCGCAGATCATCATCCAGCCCGAGACCACAGTGGCAGTCCTTGGGAAGGACATCAGGTTCACCTGCCTGGCCGCCAGCAGCAGCAGCTCCCCCATGATGTTTGCCTGGAAGAAGGACAACGAGATGCTGCACAACGCCGAGATCGAGAACTTTGCCCACGTGCGTGCGAAGGACGGGGAGGTGATGGAGTGCACCACCATCCTGCACCTCCGGCACGTCACCTTCGCGCATGAGGGGCGGTACCAGTGCATCATCACCAACCACTTCGGCTCCACCTACTCCAACAAGGCCCGGCTCACTGTTAATGGTGAGTGGGAAGCTGCTTTCTCATTCCTTTTCTCAGCCTGAGCTGGTACACGGTACAATTCCTTGGGACTCGTTTCTGGTGGGTAGTTATTCCCGAGGGTCCATTCCTCATGGTGAGGAGCTCTTAACTCCTTCACAGCAGCTGCCTGTAGCTCAGTGGATGGTGAGAAGTGCCCTGTGAGGAGCGCACACCAGGTTTGGGATGGCTGCCACCCAGCCAAGCACTTCAGCACATTCTTAACAGCTTTAGCTGCCTCTCTTTGGCTGTTCAGGTAGAGTTTTTGCCCAGTAAATGGGCCAATGAAAATGAAAACACAAAAGGATACAAAGAAGAGGGATGTAGTGATTGGAAGTTCTCTGCAGGAAAGATAATAGCTTTTTTTCCCAGGGTAATCACAGAAGAAAATTAGTTTGGATCCCAGCTCTAATGATCTGAAGGGACTGGTCATGGACTCTGCAGACAGGTGTGTTCTGTAGAAACACAGAGTCCTCAGCAGTTCAGAGATGTCCTGCAGAAGCACAGTGCCTGTGGGTAATTGTCACATTAGTCCTCACTGGGAAGGAAAACAGAACCGCACAGAAGATGGCGTCTTCCCCGTGGGATTGCTCATCCCTCTTCTTGTTTTTCTTTATGTCAGTGTTGCCCTCGTTTATCAAAACTCCCCACGACATCACGAGCCGGACGGGGACGACGGCGCGGCTGGAGTGCGCGGCGGAGGGACACCCCACGCCGCAGATCGCCTGGCAGAAGGACGGCGGCACCGACTTCCCCGCGGCCCGGGAGCGCCGCATGCACGTCATGCCCGACGACGACGTCTTCTTCATCACGGATGTGAAGATTGAGGACATGGGTGTCTACAGCTGCACGGCACAGAACTCCGCGGGCTCTGTGCTCGCCAACGCCACCCTGACCGTCCTGGGTAAGTCAGGGCCCCTGGAGCCCAAGCGGCCTGGAAGTGGGAGCTGGGAGGGAGGGCTGTGCAAGTGCTCTGCCAGTTGCAGATACAGAGAAGAGGCAGTCGATGCTCTGTCTTGTTTCATTCTTTTACAGCGTAGTTAACTAATAAAGTTATTTAAGAGAAGGAGCAATAAGTCGCATTTCCTCTTGTGCTGAGGGAGCCGCTAATTCATGTCAACTGTTGGCCCTTGTCCTGAGGAGTTCCTTTTTGGGAAGACTAGCACGAACTGGTTATGGGAAGTGAGGCCTCGGTTGTGGTTGTTGGATCTGTCATGGTTTGCAGCTGCCGTGCTCCTGGGCACGTGCCTGCCTCGTGCTTATTGCTGTGTCTGCAGGAACATCAGGAATGTTCAGTGCTCTCAAATCTGTTGTTACACTGTCCCCAAGAACTAATTTCTGTGTTTGTTCTCCTGCAGAGACACCATCCTTGGTTCATCCCTTGGAAGATCATGTGGTGTCCGTGGGTGAGACCGTGGCTCTCCAGTGCAAAGCCACGGGGAGCCCCCCACCCCGCATCACCTGGCTGAAAGGTGACCAGCCCCTGGTCGTGACAGAAAGGCACCATTTCACCTCTGGCAACCAGTTGCTGATTGTTAGGAATGTTGTCTTGGAGGATGCTGGGAAGTACACCTGTGAGATGTCCAACACCCTGGGGACGGAGCGCGCGCACAGCCACGTGAGCATCCTGCAGTCCCTGGGCTGCAGGAAGGACCGGACCACGGTGGGGATCATCACCATTGCTGTGGTGTGCAGCATCGTGCTCACCTCCCTGGTCTGGGTCTGCATCATCTACCAAACCAGGAAGAAGAGTGAAGAATATAGTGTCACCAACACAGGTAACTCCAGTCTCCTGCTGAGGCTTCCTCTGACCTTTCGTACTGTCAAATGTTCCACTGAGGGTGAATCACCTGTCAGGGAGCCCCACTACCACACTGGAGCAGCAGTTGTCTTATGTCCGTGGTTCTCTTGGCTCACAGAGCTGGAACCAGCTTTCACTTGCTGCTGAAGCAGGTTCAGAGCTGCATTTCTCCCCTTGGCTTCCGCTTCAGGAAGGTCTTTTCCACTTGGCAGTAGTTCCAGCCATTGCTTTGCTACTTTGATTTTCCATGAGTTAAATGATAACTCTTGAGACAGTCTGGATTATGTCCATGAGGCTGAGAACCTGTCTTACTTCTTGGGAATTTGTATTTTCAAAGACTTCAATTTCAAAACTTGAAAAATTAGACTTTGAAGCTGGAATCCCTTTTTCCATGTTGGCTGCAAGAGCTGTTGTAGCCCTGCTGGTCTGGGGTATCTGTTACTTTTTAAGGGAAGAAGTGGTGTTTATTGCTTCCTCCTGATATGCAGAAGGGATAATTTGGTGCTGAAATAAGTGTTGCAGTGGCAATAAAGTCTCCTGCCCTCAATGTTATGCAGCCTCTGAACAGAACAGAAGTGTGGAAGAACCAGTCTAAGACTTTCCCACCCTGCTGGGATTTGCAGCCTTCCTATATTATGCT
The DNA here is from genome assembly GCA_013397135.1 of Pachyramphus minor. Taxonomy (NCBI): domain Eukaryota; kingdom Metazoa; phylum Chordata; class Aves; order Passeriformes; family Tyrannidae; genus Pachyramphus; species Pachyramphus minor. Next base: position 193,703 of record VYXB01004619.1, read on the forward strand.
TAACTTTAGATAGAGTATGACAGGATTTTAAAGACATAGTCTAGGTAGGAAGTCTTGGATACCCTAACATTAGTGTGATGTATCAAAGGGATTCTTTTTTAACTACTTTTTTCAGTCCTGAAAATTTAGGGCTTTATGCTTGGTATAATTGAGTTTCACTTGGTTTTGTGTGACAAGGGAAACTGAAATTGCCTCGTAGAAGATGGAAAGAGCCAAGGACGGCCAAGGGACTTAAGACTTACTTGCCTGCTTAAGTGAATCTATGACCCTGTTCTCCAAACTTCATGAGATAGAGGACTTAAGTCAAAGGAGGGGCTCTGATTTTCAGGGGAAAGGATTTGCTTGTCCTGAAGAAACAGTTCTACTCCACCTACCTTGTACTGACCATGCCAAATGCAAACACTCAAATTGCCTTTATATCAGCACTATCTCTCAGAGCTTTTAAGGTTTTAAAAGCCAGGAGTGGGGCTTCTGAAGGGAGAAGAGTACTTAGGCAGCTCAGTTTCCAGGGCATCTACAGAAAATACCTGTTCTAGATCTGGTCCCAGATTTCTCTTGAAAACGTGATTTTATATGCCTTTGGAAATTTTACTGGGAACTGACATTTCTCTGCCCCCACTGCTCTAGATGAGACTATTGTGCCTCCTGACGTGCCAAGCTACTTGTCCTCCCAGGGGACTCTCTCGGACCGGCAGGACGTGGCCATCAGAGTGGACACCCAGCAACCCAACGGGCACATCGACAGCAACGGTGAGAAAGGCTTTAACTGTTTCTCCTGCAGTGCTGTACCTGCACTTGAAGTGGGGAGGTAGAAATTGCAGCCCAAAATACTTGGGGAGTTATCTGAGAGATCTTCATAATGAAATTCTCTGGCTCCTGCGTTTATGCAGAGCAGGGATGTCTTTGACTTCACAGAGCTCTCCTCTCCCAGGAATAAGTGTTCCTGCAAGCAGGCTGCCTCAGAAACTGCTCAGTCAGGCCCTAAGGACTATTTTTTTTACTAATTTTGGATTGGTTTTTTGGCGTCAGATTTACCCATAGTTAAGCTCTACTAGAAAATACATTAACATTGCCTGTCCCTGCCTTCAGGCTCAGAAATTAAATGTTGGGGTTTTACAGTATTTAAACACAGCACGTTAGGGAGGAGAAGTTAAGCGTTCTGAACTGAGATTCCCCCGAGATTGTACAGCATTTATTCTTTTAAACGTTATCTGAAAATTATCTGTTATCTCCACTGCTATTTTTTCTGCAGTAGAAATAAGACTAACAAGTCATTTAACTGGGAGCAGATGGCTGTACTCTTTAACCAGCTTGTTGGTTTGTTACAGGTATCTGTCAGACTGATGCTGGAAGGTGTCCAGATGTTGAAGCTCCTGCTGTAGGTTGCAGACAGCCCAAGCTGTGTATCAGCTATAATAAAGACACTTGGAAAACTGAAGACATGGCTGAAGGAATGCTTGTTCCAGATAAAACAGGTACAAAACCCATTAATCTGGGAAGGCATTTCATGTTTGTACAGATCAGAAAGCCCTCCAAGTCAGACAGAATTAACAAGAGAAATTTTTACCTTCAGAGAAAAAAAATAAGCCCAGAATGATTCTCAGGTGCGAGCACAGTAAATTTACTTTCTCCTGCTTGCTTTGATCCTCTCACAAGCTTGGATAGTTGGAATTTGAGGAACCATCAGTAAGAGACAGACTAAAGCTCATGATCACCATTCCTTGCAGCTGGGTGATGGGAATTTTGATTTGGAATATTCCTAAAATGTGAGAGCACTTTCAAACTGAAAGTGTTAAATTTTTTCACGCTCTTTGAAAGAGGCTGTTGACTTCCAAGCTCAGCCTCATTTTAATTTATTTATTTTCAAAATTTAAAGGTTGTTTTGGGCACTACACCTGCCTCTGCTCTTTGCCAATTTCTTGGGTGTTACACTCATACTTTTCTATTTTTGGGACGTGTTTTCTGTTCCCGTGCTGTATTGTAACAACCACACAAAAAGAGCCAGTGAAACAAATTTTCTCTCCAGGAGAAACTGTAAAGTTTAATAATGGAAAGTTGTTGAGTGCAGTAAGGAAATTAACTTTCAACATTTAGCAGCTCCTTCCTTCCTGCAACTGCTTTGATTTCGGCTCATCTTTTGTTCCCACTAACAGTAAGAGTGTGAGTTGATGGTGATCCCTGTAAAGCAGCAGCACAAAAATGAGAAAGGTAAACTTGGTATTTTAAAGCAGGTAAAGCTCCACTTTGCATTTCTACGCTGACTAGAAAGTTTGTTGGTTTTTTTTTTAAATCACAAATTCTTTGGAGGAAAAAACCTCAACCAGTTAAGCCTCTTAGTTGAAACTAACTTTAGTTATGCTACAGCATTCTGAAATGCAGGTGTGTGGCAGCCCTGTGTAAAGCCAGGAAGTTTCCGTGTTACTTAGTGAGAGATTCCCACACCAAACTAAACAGCGCTGCCCTTTCCATCTGCAAGTTGTGTGCTCTGGTGCTGACCACTTCCAGCTGCTCATCGTGGTTTGTTGCTGTTTTCCCTTCCTCCCCCAAAGGCTACGGGCTGCCCGTGGTGTGCACGGACTGCAGCAGCAGCACGGACAGCATGAACGTCCACATTTACCCCAGGGACTCCCAGTGCTTCCCTGAGAGCCTTAAGACTGTGGAAACCCCCCACCCCAACGCACTGAGCAGCAAGGAACGGAATAGGAAGAGGGGTGCAGGCACCAGCCTTCTTCATCCTCAGCCCTGCAACGGGATTGCCAGTGCCAAGAGGGTGGAAACAGATGGGACCCTCTACCCCAGCAACCACGACAGGATAAGGCCTGTGAGCTCGGCCAGCCCGCTGCTCGCAGACACACACGGTATGTGCTGCCCTGGGGGTTGATTTTGCTCCTCAAATGCAGTGTCAGGGTTACAGCAGGGCCCTGTGTGCTCCCATCAGCCTTTGTAACTGAGTCAGGGGTGTGAATGATAGCTACGGGGTTGGTTTTATCATAGAATAGAATTATAGAGTCATTAAGGCTGGCAAAGACTCCAGGGTCGTGGAGGATGAGTGCTGGCAGGCTGAGCATCAGCTAACCCCGCTGTCCTTTGGGTTTTTGCAGGCTCTTCACAGGCAGCAGCAAAGCCTTCAGAGCTTAACAACCTTAATTTGGTGAGGGCTTCACCAGCAGGAGGGTCATTAAAGCAACTGAATGTGCTTCCCGAGATGCCCCCAGCACTACTGGATCTGCAGAGTGAAGCAGGGGTGGAGCAGGTCCTGCTGCCCAGCGGATCCCAGCCCTGTGACTCCGCTCACGAGCCGAAGCCACCGACCAGGTCACCAGACTGAGAGCACAGACTGACGGTGCAAATCAACAAACACACTATTATTTTTTTTTTTTTTAATTTTTTTTTTGGCAGCACTCAAATATTTACCATATCAATGGAAACTTTGCTAATAAAACTACAAAGATCCACTCCCTTCCCCACACTCTTTCTTCCTAATTCCCCAAATGCTAATAAGGTATCTCTGATCACACTGATACCATATACATATCTTAATGTTGATAAAATCTCTGTTGATAAATAGTATTGTGGCTCCCTTTTTAAAGGAAGTTCTTGGACTCCTAATGGAGAAAAAAAAAATGCATTTTTTGTAAACACCTTTGCTGACAAGCAATCCTAAACAGCATACACACCCTCCTAAATATAATGCCATNTTTACAGAGGCTATTTTAATCTTTAGTGCATGGAAAACTGAGTGAAATTTTACAGTTTTGGCAATATTGTTTTCAGTATCAGGTTGCTGTTAAAACTTTGTGAGAGAAATAATTCTGGTGCCTTAAATGCATAAACAGAACTTTAAAAAGCCAGACTGTTCCAAAGGGACTGTCCTCTTTTCAATGGAAGATCCTTTACATCAAGTACACCTGGGTTGGGACAATCCCAGGTGCAGGTTGGGCAGAGAAGTGACCAAGAGCAGGCCTGTGGAGAGAGATTTGTATTGGTGGATGAGAGGCTGGNTAGGCTACTTACTTCTACCTCGAATCTCGAACTGATGACCTGTCAAAGGCAACCGACTGAGGTATGAGAAACAAGCTTGTATGGGGAACAAACTCCTGTTCGAGCGTCATCTGATTGTACATAGTTTAAAACTTCCCTGAGAAGTATGAAGTGTTCAAAAGTCAACTTGCATATGAAGCACATAAATGCAAGGGATTATTGTGTAAAGAGAAAAGTATTTGATACAATTGTACATAAGAGTTTTCATATATAAATATATATATAAATATATATAT